>WBMV01007818.1:800060-978032 GCA_013396655.1 Campylorhamphus procurvoides
TGGGCTGGAATGGGATGCGATGGGATGGGATGGGCCGGGTGGGCTGGAATGGGATGGGATGGGCCGTATCGCCCCTCCCTCCTTCCCTCCCTCCCTGCCCGCAGCCGTGCAAGGACCGGCCCCCCATCACAGCCCGGCCCCAGGGGCGCGTTTCGCGGCCGCTGGAGCAGAAAGCCCAGTGTTGGTGACAGCTAAGACAGAGACAGCGATAAACAGATACAGCGATAAACCCCGCCCTGCCGCAACCCTGCGGCGGGCACAGCACAGCCCAGCCCCAGGTGTGGAGGTGCAGCAGAGCCCAGCAGCCAGGAATCATTAACCAGCCCACCCTGAATGATGAGGTGCCTTTTACAACGTGGGGGTCTTCTCATGAGTCTTCGGAGTGAGCAATCCCGTGTGGTTCTGCGGTGCCATCAGGCAGAGCCTCTTGGTGCCAGTGATCTTTGGCTCATTGTCTCCAGTACCTGGGAGAGAGACACACACCCCTCGCTGCCACTTGGTCCATGATTAAGAGTTTTCCAATCTAAGTAAGAAGCCACTATAAACAGGGAATAAAAATAAGGCTGGTATCCTCCCTTGAACAATCCTGGAGCCGGAGAAAGAGTTCTGTTTTCCCCCCATGCTCCATGGTCTAATTCTCCTTTGCTTTCCAGCCTCAGTGGCCACTCAGATTTTGAAAGCGCTGCCAGCAGTTCGTGTGAAATAAAGGCATTAACTCCAAGCACAACCTCCGTTCCTTGCTCATTCCTAGGCTCAGGAGGTCACTGACATTCATGGCAGTGTAAAATCCACCCAAAATTCTCCCAGGTCCTCTCACCAAAGCTGTTGCTCACACAGGGTGGGATCCCTGTGAAACCCCTGAAGACTAAGGAATATTGAAGCAAAACCCCAGACACTGCAGGTGCTTACTCAGCACCTCCTCCTTTTGTTCCTTGGTTTCTTGCTCTCATGGCATTCGCTCTGTTCCCTGTAAGTTTTACTGCCTCTCAGAACAGAAGGTGTGGCTCAAAAGTTAGAGCAGTAAACTGCTTCACATCTGCACACCTGACTCATCTCAAAGGCCTTCACCAACCCTGTATGTCTAAAAAACACTGTCTCTCCCTGGAAGTGTCTCGTCCAGGGAAAAAGCTGAACTCAGTTCTCCACCTCCCAAAATCAGCCGCCCAAAAGGATTTTCTAAACCCAACGTGCTGGGATGGTGGGACAGCAGCTCATTCCACTGTTCATACCTGTTATAACCTGGGACACTCAGGAACATGGGGATCACTCAAGCAATTTGCCAAAACCCAAGGACAATGGGCAGAGGGACAGCGTGCACTGGGATTGCCACTTCCTGCTCCTTCCTCAGCTCCACGCCAGGCAACAAAGGGGAACATCTGGCCAAGAGTCAGCTTTAATTACCTATTTAGAGTCAGGCTGAATATTTATGCCGTCATTAAACAGCTTCGGAAATAAGAAACCAAACAACTCTAATACTTGGTTTCCTGACAAGAGACTTAAATAGCAGAAACTTTTTCTTCAAATTAAATGCACTTGAATAGCAATTAATGCTTGGCTTTAAACATGTATTGAGACGATTAACAAAGGCTGAGGAAAAGAAAAGAAGCAATCAAGAAACACATAAACACATATCCAAATCATATACTTTCTGGGGAAAAAAATATTGTATGTGGGCTACTTTTCCACAATCCCTCAAGCAACAAGACAACACACACAAAAATAGCATCTGCTGGGTACAGACATCTTTCCGAATGTCACGGCAGTGACTACATTATTCAATATCAAGCCAGGTTGCCTAAGTTACACACTCAGCTGTAGGTGTTTTGAATAATGCAGAAGGAGGATATTTGAAGGCATGTGACTGACTAGCTCCTTTCAGAAATAAGACCTTTTATGGTATGTCCTTTTAAAACCATGTTAAAAAGAAGTGCATTTAAAGTAAAATTAGATTCTCAATCTGAAATATTAAATTGAGAACTAAGGCTCCTTAGATTTTTTCTTTATATAGATAAAAATTATATAAAAATTAATAGTAGAAAAAATAAAATACTGCATTGGTTTCCCCTTGCCATCTCTCTCTCCCTTGGAAATAAAAAGTGCACTTCATATGAAAGAAAAAAAAACTTTTTGAAAAGGTCACTGTGTCAAATAAGCCTGCTCTGGGTCTGAAGAGGCTTCATTTTTGTTATTTACTCCATAGGAAGTTTGTCATTTTTATGGTAATTTTGACAGGTTGTTTGGAATTTGTGTTTTTAATTATTTATTATTTTATAAGTCTAGCAGAAAATCAGTCTAAATATAGTGATTAAAATGCAAAAATGGATGGACAGATTTTGAAAAGGATGGAAAAAGTCAAGTCATCTACATGCTCTGAACACCTGTTCTTACAAACACCTCAGCTTGTCTCATACATAAGATTCAATTTTAGTGTGGGTCTGGAAAGAACTCTTTTCTTTCTCAGTTAAGTAACATCAGCTGCCTTACTACACTACAGGAGAGTAGTAGCAGGAAGAAAGAACCTTTTTTTGACCCTGAAACATCAAAGCGTTATTCCATCAGACAACCAAGGCACCCATCAGTGTTCAAATCAAGCACCAGCCCAGTTGCTGTGGTATTATTGTGACTATGGGGAAAAGCAGGAATTCTGCAGTAGCTTGGGGCATATGTCTGCTCCAAGTTCCCTCTCAGCCATCTGCTTTGGACTGAACACCTCTCAAGCACAATCAAGAAGTGACTTAATAGACTGTATTTTGCATTTGCAGTTTAGGTGATCCCCAGAAAGTTGCAGCATTTAATTCATCACACAAAGGGTTCATACTCTGGCAAAAACTGATAGCACAAGAATAACAGCTGCCTAACCTAGCCTGATTTTAGCAGAGCTAGCACATATATATTATCCATTAGCATCAATCAAAATTTCATGAGAGAACTGAAGATCACCACAGTGCCCTTTCAGGACCATATCCACACACTGTGACAGCTACACAACACTGTGGCTAGTCAGTGAGAAGAGGTATGTGCTTCTCACTCATGAGTACGAGGGTCTGAGTGAGGCACTGATGGGGTAGCACTGAGAATCAGTGAGCTGGAAACACAAGGCACAGGAATCTGGAAGAAATACAGGCATTTGAATATTGCTCTCAGTGCACGTGGCAGCACGATGTACAGACAATCACAGACACAGAAACCAGGGCACCACTGAAGCCCGACACTCAGCCCAACACTGGTACCCCAGCGGAGTTGTGTTTTTAAAAACTACACCACATTTGAAACAAACGAATAGAAAGCAGGTAAGGATGCTGTGCATCTTGGCAGCTCAGGAATCCCTCATCAAGCACTATGTTCATCTGCTCAATTGCAATTCCTACATTATGGTTTCTTACATCAAAGTTTCCTCTTATGTAGTTTCTGGAGCATCTTTAAACACAATACCTGGATTCTGTTTGTCACCTGCAGAACTGTTATTGCAGTCTCCTCCTTCATTCCAGCTGTAGAGTTTTTCAGCTTACAGCACTTTAACCCCTCCAGTTCTGCTTATTGGTTCATGTGCTAAAAAACTTAGAAATTATTTTTGTTACAGAGCCAACTGGCAATCTGTTTCCCTAGATGGAGTTTTTATCTTCCCTTTCCTAAAAACAGCCTTTCATTTTAATACTTAAGAAGTATCTGTAAAAATAATAAGAATGATAAACTATTCATCACTGTCACAGCCTTTCAATAAAGAAGCTTATTGTGCACATAGGAATATGAAGGGTTTCATCAAAAGGAACAGGTTATATAATTTTCACCTGTCTTACATATTTCTCATTCCTGGTATCCCCACATCTGTTGGAAGTGTATCCCTCTGGGAACACTGCCTGCATACAATTCTCCAGCATTTCGTAGCAGGATAGTTTTTCAGCAAAACTGCTGGGCTGGAGGCACTAAAAGTGTGGCTCTGGTGCTCACAAATCACTGGCAACACACTTACTCATTTGGAGAATACTTTCCAGTAGGACAGCCCTCAGCACTGCTTATCCTGTTTGGGTGTGTCCAGCACTCCCATCATATAAATGTTCCATAGTCTTCCCGTGGATCACAATGGAATGTGCAGCTGCTATGTGCACAGAATTAAAAGACAAATTCAGTCCCAAAAACTTTCCATTCATCCTGTATGTCCTGAACACCTTTTCTTCTCAAATTCATTGCCCTTCCTCTACCCTGGATGTATTAAAAACAAAACAAAGCCAAAGAAACACAAACCCAAACCAAACAAACAAAACCTCAGAAGAAACAGATTTATTATATAACTTAACACATCATACCATCAACTATTATTCTCCAAATATGCACCCAACTCTATACGGTAAAAAATGCTATTCTGTCAAGGCATTTTTAAAATACAATCCAGATTGTGCATCCATACTGGCTTGTTTCAGCACACATTTCTTATCACTCCTTGAGAAACAAAGCTCTATATGCATCAAACAATACACTTGTTTTGCTACATGGTTCCTGTGAACACATACACTGAGGAAGTGATGAGTATGTTGGCTCCCACTGAAGTCACTAAAAGTGACAAATGTCTCAGCCAGCTCTAAAAGCAGGGAACTACAGTTGGGTAAGACAAAATTCTGCAAAATTTTGCCTACCTTATTTCAAATGACCTCTGTTCCAGAGAACACGCTGTACTCCCCAGGTGGCATGTTTGGGTGTTATTGTTCATACCCTTGCTTTGCATACTGTTTCACTGAATTATATGGCATCAGCAAAACTGCGGTGTAATTTGAATGCAGGTAATAATTCTGTCCCTTAAAAGATATCCTGTGCCAGCTCAAGAATACTGGATTCAAATGTAAAGGAGGAAGGACTCAGAAAATTATCTGATTCAACAAGTGAAGCAGGAGTGCATTCACTCACTGTGCACCTGTGATAGATAAAAACATCATCACAGATCTCCACAGAACATTTGACAGCTATCAGGCTCCTACCTACCTGCTTTCTGAAGCTTCCTGTGATCTAATCAAATACTAGAAAGAAAAGGCAGCATTCTTAAAGATAAGTAACACATGATTGACATGATACTCAAAACAAATTGTATCTGAGGGGAAAAACTGAAACCAGAATTATATGCAGTTTCCATAGATTGATTACTCATAGGAAACAGACATTTAGGTTTCATTTAGGGATATATCAGCTTAATGGTTTTGGTTTGGGGTTTCTTTTTGCCCTAAGATGTGTAAGAAACTGTGGAGAATATCCAAACATAATAAAAATGTCACCCAGACCCTCCAGATCAGTACAGAATAAATTGGAAAAGTGGAACTGTGATGCACACTGTATTTCATGCATCTCATCCTCTGTCTAGGAGGTAGAAGTGGTTACACTGAGACAAACATGTACAGAGGAATAAAGGAAGTTTAAAGGGCAGCTGGAGAACCGCAGGTGAGCAAAGGCATAGTGTAAAAGAGAAATAACACAAGCAGTTCTACACGAAACTACTTGCAGTGTAGAGAGGAATCTGTACCTCCACCTAAGGCTGGGCAAACTGATTATTTACTGGAGTAAATCTTAATGAATTCCACTGACCTCCAACTTCCATCTGACATTTAACAATGCAGCAGGACTGGGACATTTTAGATTTCGAAGGGAAATAAAAAATAAGCAAAAAACCTCTGACAGTCTTAAGAAGTGCCAAGGGAATATTGAAAATGTTTTTAACATTACAAATATATTTTGATAGGTTTTACAACCATTAACATATCATAAATATGAACATTATATGATTTGATTTTTACTTCTAAGAATATTATCAAAAAAGAAAAGGCTAAACTGATGTAAAAGGTATGTCTTAGAAATGCTCATGAAAAATAAATCCCCCAAAATAAGGGATGCTAGATCTTTTTCAGAGCATAATTTTTTAAAAAAAGAATATTTGAGAGAGATTTAAATTTAGAGCATCAAATGGTACCATTTATTCAATCATGGTTAAAAATAGCATAATAAATCACACAGAAGAAAGAAAACTAGAAATGTTCCTAGACATAGTAGAAATAGACACTTTAGCATTAATCCACTGGTTGAAGTATGTTCTTACAAAACATTTGAGAAAATTCAAGTAACTAACACATTTGGAAAAATTGGAAGGCTACTATGAGTATTTACTTAAAATGTCTGAAATGAATGGTGCCATGAGCATCACTGACATTTCCCCAAAATCTTGATGTGTCACTCCTCTCTGTGCATTCTTTTTTAATACTGTGTGTTCTATTTTTGGAATCTTTAATGAGGGCACACACATAAAAATGAAAGTACAGAATATCCCAAATGAACAGAGTGAGGTTTTTCACTCAGTGTGTAATTTTCTCACTACAGGTTACATGAGCCCTCTGATAGTCTTTTTCTCTCTAATTGCTAAAGGCGTGCGCATTCCATAAGATTATACTATTCTATCAGTTGCTGTAAAATCTCCCTGAAGAAAGACATTATACCAGTTTTTTACAATTTCTAAACATGGAGTCTAGTATGCTAAAATAAAGACTATGAATCAGTAAGTAGTTCCTGAAAAGGTGAGGGAATACCATTAGTAGCAAGTAAGTAGAAAGTCAAATTATATAATAAATAACAATCCAACAGTCATGAAACAAAGACTTGACTATTTTTAAGAAAAGTAGTTCATCAGAGAAGATTGGCATCACTGAAATATGCAATATATTTAGCTTCTATAAATGAATACTGAATTAATTACAACAGCTATATTAAAAAATAGAAGCAAAAAGAAGCCATTTCCTGTACTTACACAAATGTAAACAAGAATACAATTTGTCTCTGACTTCAGAATTCAACAATAAAGATAGTAGAGCTCTACTGACTTAAAATGTAATTTTAATCATAAACCATGATTCAAATCTTGCTTTGATGGAGCATAAAGCTGTGAGTTGGAGAAGTCCTTTATTTTTCCATTCTAATTTAAATACAACAAACTGCACCAAAATTTTTTAACTGGCACATGCAATGCAAGAAACATCCTCTTATTAAATCTGTTGGATTTGCCTGTGGTATTTTCAATAATGATTTATCCTTTTAGTCATATTTTCCAGCAGAAAAGAATGTTGTTGACATTCATCTAAGCGTTTAGCTGAAATTATTACTAAACTCAAATCTAGTAATTCAATAAACCAAGAATTTGTTCAGGAGAAACACTAATGGTCCTTTAAATGTTGCCACTTTCTTAAACTTAACTACCAGAAAGGGAGACTGGAATGCTTTCAGAATCTTGCAACACCAGCAGATCTCAGTAAGGACATTCAGATACCCAGACAGAGCAAATGCACTGAGGTTAATGGTTTCACACCTCAGATGATCTTTGTCCACCCAGGATCTCCTGGCTTTGAAACACAGAGCAATGAAAGTAAATGCAGGGGCTCCTTTAAATCAGTTTTGCAGAAAATGTGGGTCATATGGGCAGGGTGCAAGCACAGTAAAAAAATCATCACCACAGGAAACTGCATTTGGTTTGTTTAGAATGGCAGCATAACATTTCTTATGGAAATAAATGCTTGACAATGTTTATAAATAGTGAAATATGTGTGAAAATACTCTTCAAATCTATTTGACATCTGTCTACCAAAGGACTGTATTTTTGGCTGAGTTTTCATTTTCAATCCTTTGCCTTAAGCTTGTGTATGACTGCTCTGTTATTTAGAAAGTAGTGACCTTCTTTTACTAATACAAAAAATGGGCAATTTAAAATTTAAATGTACAAAACTACCACCATTAAATTATAATTTAATGCAGTACTCAGTGCAAGAGAAGTCCTCCTCCTACAACAGCCTTCTTTCATAGAAATGGAAAAGAAAGAAGCAGAGACGACAAGTCCATATCAAATCAAATGGTTCACTAACATAATTCTGGTACTAGCATGAAGTAAACTTCAGTTTGCATGACTTAAAAATGGGTAGTAAACAAAAAAAGAAAATAGGAAGGTACTGCTCAAGAAACAGGAGCACATGGTGAGGAATTTATAGCAAGGAGTGATGGCTGAGAGAAGAATAAGCATGAGGAGATAAGAATAGTATTTGCAAAAACAAGGTCATTGCAGAAAAGGTTTCAGATTCCAGACTGTGTTTACAGCCTTTGGTGTCAAGTTGCCCAGGAACAGATTCAGAAGGACTGACTTTGTAAAAGTAAATTTTCTCTGTCATCCTTTTTCTCACCCGAGGTGCTATCTGTCAAGGCCTATAAACTTCACTGTAGATAGATTATGTTAATAAGACATGAAATAATGTATATAGCTACAGGGAAGATAGGGTGCTTGTATCAAATACATTTTCCTGTTCACCCATGCAAGATCTAAGGGGCACTTTCTGCAGACAAATGGGCTTAGAGTGATATTAATTTAAAATTGTATTCCCAGTTATAAACAGATCATGGAGACAATGGACATGTAAGCAATCCCAACATTGCCATGAATAGTTATTTATAGTCACCCTTCCTTCTTCAAACTTTTTAGTGCTGGATATCTAATTCATACAAAAACAACACACTTACCTCTCATCATCTCAATTTTGCACTTGAGGTAACTTAAATGAGGGGTTATGAAGTCAGTTTTTCACAGGCATCCATAACTCATTTTCTATAGCACTGCATGGGAATTGTGAGGGTTCCGTATTCCTCAAGGCTTGAGGTAGGGACAACAATAGTTCAGAAGTGCTCACTGATTCTGAATGGTTAATTTTAGATTTTCAAAGAGCCTAACTTGCTGCTGCTTTCTCTGAGATGCAGCTGCTGAGCATCAGGAAGAGCTCAGATATAGCTAGATGCCTATCTTGATTTTCAGATTCACAGAGGCACCTAATCCTTAGTGAAAATCATAGGAGAAAATTGCAAAATTGCTTTTCAAAGCCAACTGTAAAGTGATCTCCATTTCTATGTCTTTTGACAACTTTACTGCACAAGTGTATTCCCTGGTAAGAGATGTTTCTGTGTGCCCATGTGTTTGCAAGTTTTTAGTCTGTTGGCAATTACAAGGATTTTTGCTGAAAAGAAAATTAAGTTTGCCTTGAGGTAGTTCTCTTAAATCTGTGCCTTCCTACAGGCATTTGAAATTTCAAGGACTTTGAGTGACTCAATACACACAGTTATCACAGACAAAGAAGTGAAGCAGTTGTACTTATATTTGAAATCTTGTGTGTTACGTGTGAACAAGTTTTATGTGGACACATCCCATAATTTCTTATCGATGTGGTCACATTTACAGACAAAACCAGAATTTTAGATGAGTAATTACAATCATTATTCCATTCAATCCACAGCTAAACTTTGTCATTACAGGCTCTTCTGTTTGCAATGTTTCTTTGTATGTGACTGGCCCTCCTTAACTGGTACAGTTGAGCAGATGCAATGGATAAGAGTGATGGACTGGTCTCTTTCTAGGTTCCCTTGCTCACCAGTCAGGGTCCACTGCTTTCCCAAAGTCCTACTGTAACATATTTCTAAGTCTGTAAGTACCTGAGTTACTGCCAACTGGCAGATGCCCAGACTCTTTCACAGCTAATAAACTCTCTGCATTTCAGCTCCAGCTGATGCCTGAGGACCTGAAGCAGGATTTTGAAAGCATGACTTGCTGTGTTCCCCCTGCCAGTGCTTTCTGATCCTCCCAGATGCTTTGAGCATTCCTAAGCCAAAAGGTGATTAGCTGTCCAGATGTAGGGAGTGAAAGAGAGAGGTGCCTGTCTTTCCCTGCTTCCTAACAGGTGTTCTGGTGTTCTAACAAGGAGACTTGAACTTTCTCTTGCAATCAAAATATGGAAGTTCAGGACCTTTCCAAGTCAGACTGAGGACATACCAGCATTCTGCAGGCATTCTTCTTGTCTTTTGGTCACACACTTGTGGTGATGATTTAGACATATCCCTAATTCTATGGAAAAAACCCCAAAAAACCGTAAAACCCCCAACAAACATTTAGGAAGCCCAGTGGAAGTGTCTGCTTGCTCAAAGACCATCTTAGTCTCATCACAGTTTTTGATGTTCCTGTCCTGGCTAGTAAGATTTTCTCTTCACACAGCTGACATACATGGTTACTCTGGGTTACCCAGCTCTTCCCTATAAATTGCTTGAGTGTATCCTGGAACTGAGGACTTGATTTAGCTACAAAGCTCATTGGAGACAGGCAGTGTCATGGACTGAAGGGTTCAAATACCTTTAAAGGTCTAGGTCTGAGCCAGCTGAATTTCTTTTCATCTCAGCAGGAGGTATTTAGAAAACTTCATGTGAATAATGTCACTTGTCACAGAAAAAAACCCAAACCAAAATGAAATGAACAAAAAAAACCTCAACCAAAAACAAAACCAAAAGAACACAAGAGACCAAACAAATCAGTTTGAAAAGCATTAAAAATTTTAAATCTTTAACGGAAAGATCTCCTAAACTCTCTCTAAAATACAAAATCTCTTGAGAATTCAGAAGAGTTTGTTAGTACCACTGTGAGACACCCACTTTGACTATGAAAGAGATGTAATAGTATGAATCCATTGAGGGATGCATTTTTGCTCAGGATCTTTTTTTGCAGGTAGCTGCTTCCCAGGCTGTCTCCACTGCTCAGTTCTGCAGTGTAACATAATCTGGAATACACACCCCAGTACTGTGCACTACCAGATATACTTTACAGGCCTAAATTAAATAGATTTATGATGCAAAGCTGAAGTCAAATGTGGATTTATGTTTAAAATAACCAAGGGGGAACTAAGGCAGGTATTTTTGCAGTACAAGACAAAAAAGTGGGCCACAACTTCATACTTGCTTGCCTGACAGCCACCCCCACAAACCTACAAACCTACAAAACCCTGCTAAAAAGGCCCAAAATAAATTCTTTGCAGAATTTCCCTAGTAGAGGTTCCTTCCTACTGAAGTAGATCATTTCTGAAAGAAAATCTATGAGAACAGAAAAATATTATGCCCTAATCAAAAGCTCCAAAGGTGGAAAACATGCAAATTAAACAAATTCCTGTTGGCTCCAAGTTCCCTAACTCCTCATATCCATCTCCCTCAAGGTTTAGAGTAGGGAAAGGAGGGAAATGAGGCTCTAAGCCTGTATTCTTACTATTACATCAGCTTCTGCAGTTAAAAGTTATCCAGGCAGATGACTTCAAAACCATGCTGGATCTAAATTCTTCAGGACTTTGAGCATTTGAATCATTCTCTTTAAATAAGGCAGCAATCACTTCCCACAGCAGCCAAAGTTTCCAATGATTGTAGTGTGTTACTCAAGATACCATGTACTACAGTAATCTACTCAGGAGGTGACAGAGGCACAGAAAAGTGTGCAAGGCCAACCTCTGAAAGGAAAGGTTGCAGACTCTTGGGCAAACACAGATGATAAAAGCATTCCTGGCAGCTGTTGCTATCTAGGCATTCTGGAACTGCCAAGGACGTCTTCAGAATGGCACAATATTGTCTTCAGAAATCCACTCTTCATTATCTATTTTGTTTGTGCAGTGCTTGTTTTGTCCCTCAGCAACCTTGCATGACCCTCTTTAAAGCCAATGGATGTTAAACATACTCAGGCAAGAACAAAATGGAAATCAGCTCCTTGCAAAACAATCATGCACAGTCTTTGAGTTGACAGGCAAACCTGAATCCAGTAGCATTTTTGGGTAAACATCACTTTGATTTGCCCCTTCAGATCCAAACAGGTAACATAGAACCAAAACCACAGCTGCCAACGTGTTGGCTATGTACTGAACACATCTTAGAAACAAAACCCAAATGCAAGAACCGTCAGCAAAAATCTGAATTAAAAGCTAAACTAGTCTGAGAGAACATAAGTCTCAGATTGTGGCCCTGCATTTCACAAAAGTAACGAAAAATGCCACACTGCTCAGACCAAACCCTCCTTATCCTAAGGCCTGAATTTTACAGTAAATTTGTATCCTTAGCTTACCTTTTCTTCTCAAGGCATAGATGAAGTAGCCTGGAGGTTTCTTGCAGTGCTTTTACAAAACTATAAGCACTCAATCACTGCCAAAAATATTCACGCCTTTTCAGTATTTTCCTCACTTTATCTGCTTTTGGGCAACTCCATGCACAGCATTCAGCATACTAAAAAAAATGTTATGACAGGAGCTCCAGAAACACACAGCCAGGACTTTCTGCACAGCTAATGACACAGCTGATTAATTTCTGCCCTTAGATGTGACCTTTCTCCTTCATCCAAGTTGATACACGAGCTTAACTTCATGGAGGAAATCAACCAAGCTCTCCTTACAATTTCAACAGTGTAAATCTGAAGCCAGCTCATTGTTCTATTCCCAGTGTTGCAGAAACACAGTATTTTAGACCAAGAGCACTGTGAAAGGTGATGTATATCTAAAATCAGACACTGGTAATGCAGAAAGATTACACTTTAGATTAGCAACAACGACCCAACAGTGCACTAGGAAAACAAATGCAAGGCAGCTTCAGGCAGAATTTGAATATCCTGTACATACCGCTAAATTCCAAATGAATCCCACAAGAAAGCTCACTGTCAATGGCAAATACACCACTCAGCCGCTATCAAGAAATATGCACAAAGTCAAGAAGTACAGAAGAACAGAATTAAAATTTGTGTCTCAGATACTGTGTTCAACATGATGCTCTCAACCTGGAATACTGTATTTGGTTCATACTGTTATGTAAGGTGCATAAAAACCAAATAGGGTTCAAAGTGCTTTATAAGAGCAATTTATTTTCCATATAACAAGAAATTGTTAAGATTGGGATTGGACAAATCTCTGTTGACAGACAGCTCTGTCTCATTGGACTCACCAGGTAGTGTTCAAAGGCAGAAGAGAGAACCTTAGTTCCAACATCTACCAAATGTCTTTAATCAGAAGGAATCCCGAATAGTTATGAACCTGCTATGTAATCCAAGAAACTAGAAGAAAAGACATGCTGCAAAAATAACAAATGGTGAAACAGAACATTCCCAAAGAGAAGATGGCTGGCAAAGTGCTGACACCATCATCTGCCCTGCAGTGCACACACACCACAGTCACACTTTGCAGCCACTAACCAGTTAGCACAAGAAGAGGATCAGGTGTGTAAACAAAATCAAGGATGATATTAGTAATATTCTTGCTTCTTGGAGATGTCCTAGATATTTCTGGAACTACTTTTGTACAGGCAGGAGTCACCTTTACTTAGGCCCTGGCAGATATAGTGAATTCCTATACTTCACCTAACAGGTCCATTGCAGCACCTGAACAACGTGCCACGTGAACCAAAGGTGTCTGGGGTTCAGGGGCAGCAATCTCACAGATGGGAAGCTGCCCTGACATCTTCAATTCTGGATTTCATTGACTAGTTTAAAGTTTTTGTTTTAAACTATATAGCTTTTACTGTAATTTTTCACCTTTTCTTCTCTTTTCAATATTGTACAACAGCCCTGTTGCAACTGTGTCAACTGTGTCAGGAGACTGAAACCATATTAAAGAAGTCAGGCATGTCCTAGAAGGCAAAATAGGATAGGAATTTAAGTTGAAGTGCTACCACAAAGTATAGAATTGCTACCTTGGGACATACAGTTTTCGTTTAATCGTGTATGTTTTTTCTTATGCTAAATCTTGATTGTTTCCTTTGCTTCTGATAATATTTCAAATTTTATGTCCTAATTACATGCTCCAGTAATTTCTAGGACCTTGGGGATTAAAAAAAAGGGACACAGCTACACCATGGCACTGAAACTCTTCACTTTGCTGGCTAGAGCATTAGTGTCAGCTCAGAAATGTACCAGAAAGGTGCTCACCTGCAAACTTTGATGATTCAGAGTCAATGAGCAAAGAGTTCTTAAATAATTGTAGTGAATGAATAGTCTCCAGCTGCATATCAGTGGGAAAAATGTGACCTCTCCTAAACTGACCCAAAAGATCTCTTGCATCTAACACATAATATTTGCATAAACAAACATAATTTATGACCTATATCAACAGTTTCCTGTTGTCTTTTCATATAGAAAAGATTTTCAAAAGCAAGGGACAAATAAGCCCCAACTTCTCACCTTCTTTTGGAAAATCTCTGCTGAAATACCATTGCTGGAATCATCAGTGAATATACCTTGTCCTTACTTTTATCACATACATGGTTTGCATATCTTACTAACTATCCCATATATTATTAACTATCCCATAGATTTAGTTTGTTGAAAATTCTTAATGTCATTTTGATGCTATGAAACACACTAGCACTGGTGTTTTCTCTGGGTGGCTCCTTGAATTGTTTCTTAGCAGCTCTTCTGTTTTATTTATTTTTTTAAGTTTACAGCTTACTCAGAATCATGCTGCTCTTTTAATCTCTTGCTGAACCTGCTGTTCCCTTCATGATAGTTATGTTTTGTCTTGAGCTACATTAAGATGACTTGGAAACTGAGAAACAGGATTAAGTATTTGTTATTAATCTTTATGACTGTAACAAAGCCTAATGGGAAATTGGAGGTGATTCAGAGAAAAGTGAAAATCATTAAGGTGTTTGGGTAGTACATATTTAATTACCTTCAGAAGGCAGCAGCTAACTAACATGTGTGTAACCAGTGTTACCCAACCTCTGACATGAATCTGAGAAATATGGGGTCAGACTCACAGTAGTGGGAGATAATTTTTTACTGTTAAAAAAACTGTATTAGAATGAAAGCAAGAAAAGCAATGTTTACAATAAATATCAGAAAGTATTTTAAAATTGTAAATCTGATATTATGAACAGATGATGTCACTTAGGAAATAATCTGGAGATAGAAGTGGGTGGCTGCTGTTAACTGCCCACCCAGGCTGCAACCAGTCCCTAAGGCACTCTCAAGAAAAGGCATGGCCCAAGCAGTTCATGGACTGTATGACCTGCTCTGCTGCACAGCTGATCCCCCACTGGCTGGAAATCACATGGAGCTAACACTGACTGCACCTGTGCAACTTCTTCAGTCAATGTCTGTGGCTGCATAATTGTCTGTAAAGCCACAAAGCTGGGGATTTTCTACAGGTCCTACAGAAATCTAGGCTACAAAACCCAAAGGAGTATAAAGCTAAACATTTTGCCTACCTTAAAAATCTCAGCCAAAAGGATCAGTTTGGTTTCCTCAGAAACAGCCCCTTTCACCAATCTGTGTTACAGCTCACAGTGAGCAGGTCTTAACCTATAACAGTTCTCTGTTCAGAACTGTTCAGGGGAAGGAAAGCAGTCCCAATTCTGGAGTTTGTTTTGCCTCTAATCTAGCAGAACTCAACTATCAAATCACACTGTGACACTCCATTACACATTGGAAGAAAGTTAAATTTCAACAAATGTGAGAGGAGGGAGAGATGGGCTGTCTCCCATTGAAAACCCTGTCTCACTTTTTGCTCAATTTGTTTTGCAGTTGTTTTAAAACTACGCTGTGGATTATGGATAAGAATATTTTAGACCAAATAAATAAATTGGGCAGAGCAAGTTTGCAGTATCATTCTCCCCCACTCCTTTCTTTTACTTTATAGGGACAGCCAAGAGCAATGCAGAGGCTGTTTGACTTGGCAGTTAATGACCAAGGCAAAAGGTCATGTACAAAATCTTAGCTTCCAAGAAACACTCAGTTTAGCAGTTACCACTAATTGACACTGAGGAAAGATCAGACTCCAAGCACTCAGACACTCCATTTCTCCTTATCTGTCAGTGAGTTAATTGCTGCCTCTTTCTCCACCTCAAGAGAGGCACCGGCCACTGATGAAACCAGAGTGCCCGAATTTTAAAGGGAGTCACAACACTGACCCAGACTTTTGCAAGTGACCCTTCAAAGGCCATTCTGTGGTGCTTCTTACAAAACACATTAGAATTGTGATCTTTCTTTGCCATCCCTAATTATAAGACTAATCTAATTCTCACTAAATACTACAATGGTTTTAATATTGGCTTCAGCAGGAGTGGAAACATGGAGTTATATTTAGCATCCAAAGACGATCTGCTGTTCACAAGGTCATGGAGTCTGGAGCTGAGAAGAAGCTGTTACTTCTTCAAGTAACTCTCATGCTCTAGGATTTATTGGAAAGAAGCTTCTGTTGTTTTTCAAAGAGCTTCTTTATGGATATATTTAATCAGATACTTGGGAAAATCCTCCTTGTGCTAAAATTGGGATTCGATGAGCCTAAAAGTTTCTGTAACCTTAGGTAAAAGTATAATCTAGGAAGTTGGTTTTCAAACCATTTAGGAGACTCCTTGTCTTTATCCAACAGCACACTGCCATCGTGTGGCTCAGCGTATCAACGGCACCTCATGGACTAGTCCTGGGATGTTTTCACAGATCTTTCCTAGCTTTAATTTCTATTATGCTAATAATGTACTTTATGCTTTCAGGGTATTTATTGAAAGGGCTTTTTAAAAAAAAGAAAAAAATTGATTCCCTCTTCATATTAGAAGAATAAAAAATGTTCAATAACTATTCAAAATGAACTGTATTTCATTTGCTTCACTTTTAATAGTGGACTGTTTCTAATGCAGACCATTGCCATCCTTCCATTTCTTTCAATTAATACAAAATGTGGGGGTTCTTTGAATAAATATATTGGGTTTTTTATACATGTATGTGTTTATGCAAATACCATCTACTCTTCCATTGCTTCTCTGAATTCAGAAAGAATAAATGGCTTTCTAGTCATTCCCTCAATCCTTTCGTGCTCTCTTAATCCTAAGTATTCAGCTCTGGATCCCGATGGACCAACACAAAGGCAAGCTCTTCAGAATCTCAAATTTAAGGGAAAGTAGTGCAAAAGAAACACTGTTTAGTGCATCTACTGATTCATCTTCCAAGATACAGAACAGTGAGACCATCCCTCATCTTCTCTAGTCTACTACAGAAGAAAAAAAGATTAGGGTTGCCGTTAAGTGTAACATTCACATGGGGCTAGTCATTTCCTCTCTTTGACACACTCATGCAAGGTCCTGGCTAATCCAGTGATATGCAGTTGGCAGAAGAAAATCACTATTTCTTTTTCTTCCCTGCAGTCTTGTTTTTAATAGCTAATCTTGCTTTTTAAAAAAATAAATCTGCTTTCACAGTGCTAGAAAGTCAAGAGTTGTAGATAGCACTTTGTCCTGGATGGTAGAGCAGAGCAGAGCAGACCAAAGCAGAGCAGAATAGAAATAGAAAAGACTAGACTAGACTAGACTAGACTAGAATAGAATAGAATAGTTAATTGATTTTACATACAACAATCATCTAGTATGACTGCCTGACCACTTCAGGCTGGCCAAAGGTAAAGCATGTGATTCAGAATATTTTCCAAATGCCTCCAAAACACTGGCAGGCTTAGGCCATCAACCACTTGTTTAGAAAGCTTCTTCCAGTGTTTGACTACCCTTTCAATAAAGAAAGGCTTCCTAATGTCCAGTCTAAACCTTCCCTCATGCAGCTTTCTACCACTACCACACATCCTATCACTGGATCCCAAGAAGAGCTCAGCATCTCCCACTCTCCCTGTCCCCTCCTCAGGAAGTCACAGAACAATGAGGTTGTCCCTCAGACTCCTTTTCTCCAAACTAGACAAGCTCAGAGTCCTTACCCACTCCTCACAGGACATTCTTTCCAGTCTGTTTACCAGCTTTGTTTCCCTCCTCTGGACAAATTCAGGGATCTTCACATCACTCTTAGATTGTGGGGCCCAGAGCTGCACACAGCATACACAGTGAGGTCACACCACACTGAACACAACCCGATAATCACCTCTTTTGACCAGCTGGTTGTGCTGTTTCATGCACCCCATGGTGGGGTTTGCCCTCTGGGCTGCCAGAGCACACTGCTGGCTCATATTAAGCCTGCTTGCAGCTCACATTGAACCAGCACTCCCAAATCACTTTCTGCAGGGCTATTCTCCAGCCACTCCTCTCCCAATTTATACTTGTGCTGGCATTATTCCATCCTAGGTGCAGAATCCAGCATTTGGACTTGTTAAATTTCATCCCATTAATCACTGCCCAGTGCTCCAGTCTATCAAGATCCCTCTTAAAATCATCTCGTCCCTCAGGAGAGTCAACAGCACTTCCCAGCTTGGTATCATCAGCAAACTTGCTCATGGTGCATTCCCCCCTCTTCATCCAGATCATTGATGAATATATTGAACAGAATTGGCCATAGAATTGAGCCCTGAGGACCACTGTTGGTGTTTTGTATCACACTGGTGTGGTACTTTTTAAGAATTTGACCTGGAGAGGGCATGCTGTCACAGGTTGTCACTTGTGGCTGTTATTGCACACTGAGCAAGCACCAGCTTGCTTTAAAAGGCTGTCTTTATTTTTATTCACAAGGACTGGAGCAGCACCTCAGCAGCAATTCAGTTGTTACTATCAAATAAACAACTTGCTTGTAGAAGATAGCATTCAAAGCTCATACCAGTTATTCAGCACTCAAAGCTCATACCAGTTATTCTGCATTCAAAGCTCATACCAGGTATTTGTTATTGCATGTCCATGGAAAAAGGTCTTCCTGACTCAATCAACAGTGCAATTACATTATATCCTGGAATGTATTAACAAATATTTTTCTGATCTAAAGTTAGTAAGAAGTCAAATTTGCTTCGCTTCTGGTACTGCTATATACAGATTTGTAAAACTCATCTGTATGCATAAATTTGTGTATATAAAACATATACATTTTCATTACCTTTACGTATTCAGTTTCCTTTTCTTACAGTGTAGCCCTTAGCTGTCATACTGGGAGGACAGATACACTGGAGTATCCCACAGGTTTTCAATATGTTATGCCATATACTGTATTACATAATTTTCCATTATGTTCCAGAAAATACAGTTTATAAAGAAGCCTTTCACAGACCCTCATCCTTCCTAGCTCCCTTATTTTGACGTTTATGTCCCATTTGGGGTGGGAAGGACGTGCAGCTGGACACAGCAATCCAGAGGAGGGCGTCCTGCTGCTTTGTATAGAGAGCAGGTCCCTGGAGCCGAGCCCGGACAGCCGTGGGGAGGGGGTGGCAAAGATCCAGGGAGCAGAAAACAGCCTAAAATCAGCAGTGCGCGCTCCACATCCCTGTAACAGGAGACAGGTGAGTACACGGAGCTAAAGCACTGGGTAAATCGGAGTGCTCACCACACACCTTAGCTCCGGGGGATGGCTGCCCACGGGGAATTGGGAGCCCTCTGACCGCCTGCTCCTATTCCCTGTCTCCCAGCACACCACGCACTGCGCTCCCCCAAGGAAATCATCCCACCACTCTCTTAAGATTTCAAGAACTTTCTGCAGCATGGAAGGTCTCCAGTGAGAAGTGAAGATTCTGACCCTAGTCAGTTGTCTGAGCTTCTAAACGCCAATTGCTTCTGAGAATTTTAGGCTGAACTTGCTGCAAACTCATATTTAATATTGAACCTGAGCCAGTTCCTACCAGACAGGAGCTCCCATATCCCTTTATGCAAAAGATTGTTCAAAATTGGACACCCAGCAGGTCATGCAATCATTAAGAATAGCTCTTTTATAAACAGATACCAGAATGAGCAAGAAGAGGCATCCTAAAATATTATGAAACTTTTGGGAGAGGAACAAACATAGAAAGATTATCAGAAAATTTGGGTCTCTGATTTCCAAAGGAAACACCTGCAAACTTTGCCCTTCTCAACAATTTAGGAGCCTTCCTTTATCAATCCTGTGCCTGGAAATCATTAAGGAAAAAATCCTGCCCCTGAATAAAAGTTCTCTTTTAAGTTTAACATCTTTTCCAGAGTTAAAGATTATTTTTAAATGGGAGAAGATAGCCTTGGAAAAAAAGATTTGCTAACTGCTGGGAGGAACATTTTTTGCCAAAAATTCAGCAAATATATTTCAAATCACTCAGTAATGAAAATTTAAAAAATATTATAGGAACAGTATATTTCCAGAAAATTCTAATATATATGAATGTCACAGTATTTAAAGTATAAACTATTTAAAATATTATCAACCTCTGTATAAATATATTATGCAGAAATATAGGTATTTTTAACTTTAAAATTCTGTTACTTTTCAATGGCTTAATTTGGTAAGAACTTTTATTGAGTGGAAGCTGGGAAAGCTGGGATGTGTTCTGTTTCTGTATTACTGAAGTCAGTGGGAGCTTTTTCATTGACTTGAGTAAGAATTGAACTTTACAGTTCCAGTCAAAGGGAGGGATACGAGTTCATCTTGATGAAAGGTAAGCACTTGGAATTGCTAAATGCAGATTTTGATAACTTCTGATCAAATTAATATCTTGAGGCACTTATCAAAAAAGTAGACAGTATCACACTCTACTGCCCTGGAAATATAAACTTCTACCTTTTTGAGGTTTTTTTAAACCTGAATTTCCTGTCTTGATCTATGAACTGTTGCTATACATATTTAAACAGTCATGACTTTTTACTCCTGTGATGTTTCATTCCAGAAGACTTCAGTTTCAACACCAGACATGCTGGTGCTGTATCTGCAACATAGCTTGCAAAATCCTTTGAGTTCCTTTCAAATGAAATTTAGCACAGATTTAAGACGATCAAGTTGGCTGCTGTAACACATGAGAGAGCTGGCATAGCCAGTTATATTTGACCAATGAAAAATCCTCATTCTCTCCACAATATTCAGCAGGTTCTGCAATTTTTCTCTCAACAGGAGACAAAATGTTAGGTTACAGAACCCTTAAAATTCCCTGCTGGATCTCACAGAATCTGCAAGTCCCACCCCGCAGGGAATGCCACTTTGCGGCAGTCTCTACGCATTCCCTGAAAGAGTTCAAATTCTTTACACCAATTGAACGCATTTCTGTCTCATTTGAATGGCAGAGTGAATGGAGACACTTGAGAGTTCTTGGTCGCAGACATTCTAATTGATCTCTTGGCTGCAGTATACTGTAATTTGTATGGAAATATGCATTTCTCTGTGTAGGCTGTCCTGCAGTGGACTAAGCATAGTCATGTCACCTAACAAGAGCACTTTATGAACCATAATTTTCTCTGTTCAAATTATATCTCTCAACTTAGGACGTACACGAAGAACCTTTCCATATACACACACACAGGAGAGAACCTGTCAAAACATGTAGCTTTGATAACATTGACTCAAAACCTGAACACCTAAAAACAGCTCTCTCTAAAATAAATGGGGAAGAGGTTAAAATCATGTTTTCTTAGGCTGAAGTGCTTTCCACACTATCTATAAGACAAACTTAGCTGTGGTGTTCCTGCTGCAAGTCTCATTAGGTAGGCTGGTAAGTTATGCACGCAGAAACAGACTTCTAAGGATTGTTCTGCAAAGAGGGGGAATTGGCAGCACACAGAGCACTTCCCTTCCCACTCCCTCTGCTGTGGGATCTGGTGAATCCCCAGCTGTGCTATAAAGCAGACCTGTCAAGTCTCATGCACTGACTCATTCTTTTGTATCACACTCTGTCACTGCTGGCATTGCACATTTTTACGTGGCAGTACCATGTCTCCTCTCTCACTTTTGGATCCCACACATCAGATGCAGGTGGTCACTCTGCTCTGTGATTATCTGACCAGCTGCATCTGATGTGCGGGTCAAGGAGCAAAAGAAAGGTCACGGTCCTGGCACTGCAGCTGGGAAATGTGCTCTTTAGCAGGACCCAGTACTGACAGGAGCCCTGCTAGAAGGTGTGCTCCCCTCTCCAGGCTGTGTGCTGTGGGATTCAGCTCTTTAATGACTGGACGTATGCCTATCACAGAAATCTGTGCCCCAACACATGGAGTCTCATGTCTAAAGACCAGAGACTTAAGATGTCTGTATTCATAGGCTTTGTTTTCTCATGAAATTTCTGCAGGAGAAAGAGATATGATGAGAACTCAGAGATCTGGCTGCTATTTCCACAAGAAACCTTTTGTTGACCCTAACTTTACCCTTATGCTATTATTGGTCAGCCATTGGAGACACAGAGACAACAATATGAACTCTGATTTTTTTGACTTCTTGATTTCCAGAATATAAAGGCAATAAAGGAGTACTTATGTTGAAGGTAACACTTGTGAACTGATTTATGCCTACTTATGAGTCTCTGTGGCAATACAAAATTACATTTCTTAAGTACATGTTTGTATGCATTTACTTAGAATGAAAAAGGCAAGTATTTCATTGCTGAGGTTTTAAATATCACTCACCCAAAAAAAGCACTATAAACATTTTAGTGGCTCTCAGCAGAGAAGGCCAGTGACTGACATATTAAAAGCCTCAAGGCTGCAGTTATTTACAAACTTTGATTTTCTAGATTTTTTCATATATTTACTTCTCCTCCTCATCGTTAACCTTCTCCTTGTATTTCATTGGCAGGCATGTTAACAAAAATTTTGTTTATTCCTGACATATCTTTCTCTGGCCTGATTTTTCACCACCTTTTGAAGTATGCCAAGGAAGACCAAGAACTGAGAAATACCTTTATGCAGGAAACTTCCATATTGTCTTGGGTACCTTTTATTCCATACTGATGGATACAGAAGGCTTCCACTAATGCACACGATCCTCCATGAGATTTCCATAAAACCAGGAACAGCACTGCATAAACAGAGGCAGAATTTAACAATTTTCCTCA
This sequence comes from Campylorhamphus procurvoides, assembly GCA_013396655.1. Classification (NCBI taxonomy): domain Eukaryota; kingdom Metazoa; phylum Chordata; class Aves; order Passeriformes; family Dendrocolaptidae; genus Campylorhamphus; species Campylorhamphus procurvoides. The sequence continues at coordinate 822,587 of WBMV01007818.1, forward strand.
ACAATATAGCCCCAAAAGCCAGTAAAATAAGGCTGAGGAAAAAATTAGATATGGTGTGTCTTTACACTAATTAGGATCTTATGGTTTATTTGACAGGAGAACTCTCTTTGGCAGAATCTGTGTTGACAACCATGATGTGTTTAGAGTATCTTACTTGTTGGAACATAGGCATCTGTTCATTAAGGCACTAAATCTTTCACCATACTTGAAAACCACAGTCCTCACACGTAAGGAAGACTTCTGATCTTAAAGACTGGTCACTCCTATTACACTTCCTGACTCTCATTAATGTGCAATTCCATTTACTTTTTATGTAATGAAACCTAAACATCTGCTAAGCTGGAAAATCTTTTTTGTGCATTTTTTAAATTTCATTTCATCTAGAGGTGCAAACACAAAAAAACCCTGTAAGAAACAATATGCAGGCTACCCTATCCCAAGCAATCAAATGCAATTAAAAGAATAACGTTATTTTGTAAGTGACAGTGGATAAATCCCAAATAGACATTCTGTTTAAAACTTAAAAATACTAATTCATGGTAAAAAGTCTTCTAAATGGAATGTGTAATTTTGCTATTCATCCTGTAAGGTAGTGAGCAATGGCAATGTGACATAGAAAAGATATAAAAATTAGGAGTAAAATACTTCAAGAATTCAGAGTATGTTTCAAAGATGGGGAGGTATATCACTAACCCCCTTACTGTGTAAGAAAACTGTATGAGTATTCAGAGAAGTCATTAGTTAACACCAGGCTTACCCTTCTACAGCACTCTATCAACAATGCTGTTCTGCAGAGCATAATGTGTATCTGCTTTCTCTAAGCATTTTCCTCTCTAGTTGTAGCATTTACAGCTACTGATGTTGACAGCTATTTCTGACCAAAATGAAATAAAAATTATCCCCTGCAGATATCATTCACCCCTTCTTTTCTTTTTTTCCTATGGTCAAATGAACCCAGGCATTCTGGAGTAAAAACAGTTGTCAGAATTCCACACAAAGTTTGAATCCCCAGTTATCGGTTTCCAACCAAGAACTTCAGCATTTCTGTTCCCGCAAATTCTTGACTTTATTCACTACATTTCACCCATAATATCCCACCCATTGCCTTTGGAACAACACATACTCTTACACGTGCTACCACCAGCTACAAATGGCTTTTGCTATAGTTCTTTCACTAACCTAAGAAACTGAATTCTGCCTTCAAAGTGATTTTATTGGTGGAGTCTTAGGCACTTCCCACAATGAGGCTCCACCGAAATAAAGAAGAAGCAGGTGGAAACTTGATTAGCATTTTGGCTGTATGTCAAGTTGTAATGTGCCTGCAAGAAGAGCTTAGGAAACCTTAAATTCTCCAGAACAAAGCACCTTCTCCTTTCTTAAGTTTTGCTCACTGCTCTAGTAATAGTTGATCTTACACCTCTCCTTTAACATCAGTGGAAGAAGGAATGGGATCTACATTTCCCATGCATTACTCAGCTTTAATCACTGCATCCCAATGCCTTCACTTAGAAACAAAAGGAAAATGTTATTGAAAATGTTTGGCAGATAAACCACTTTGTGCAAAAGTCAGTGTTTAAATAACAGGTTGCTTGTGTGTTCCCTGCTCTGCACACGTTGGAAGTTAAAACAAAGGAACAGCCTCACTTCCCATTCTCAGTAATCTTCTTCCCCCTTCCTCCCCTCTCCCCCAGTATTCCTAGTAGGTTAAGCAACTCTCCCACAACTGCACAAAGGGCAGCCATAAGAAAATCTCATTATTACACTGGGCAATACATTACAATGGTGATAAAAAGAGTAACTCTGTTTAGGCTTACTTGGCTTCTAGATTTGCAGTCAAAAACCAGCTTAATTTTAAGGATCAGATTCTGGTTCTTAATACCTTCTCATCATGACAAAGGATTCAGATATTACATTTCTGTCTTTATTAACCAATAATCTACGTTATTTTTTATGTCCAGTACTTTATTTACTGTTTCAAGAAACAATAAACAATTTAATTCCTGAAAGCTTACAGTTTTTCCCTCCCCAGATATTTTTTTGTTTTGTTCTGCTATTGAACATTAAACAGATGGACATGAAAATAAAAAGGAGGGAAAGGCTGTTCTATTGGCCAGGATTAATTAATCACAGAAAGAGGGGATGATTGTCTCCTACTGGCAGGTTTGCAACTCTGTATTTCGTTTCAGTGGATCCTTAGCAAAATCTAGAAACAAACACGGGACAGGGAAATGAAAAGAAAGCAGAGGCTGCTCTTTGTTTGGGATTGAGTCTAGTTTCCTCTTATTCATTTCCTCCAGTCTTTCAAAATAAGAAAAGATACACACCACATAACTTTATATTTATTTCCATTTAAGAAAAAAGATTTAGACCTTTTTTTTTTAATACCATAAAGGTTGAACACTCAACTAACCCACTGTGTTTGGATTTCCCTGGGTGCTTCAGAGATTTGTTAAAGATATAAAATAGCATACCAAACAATGAAAGAGCTTGTTTCCCCAGCCATTTTTGCTGAAAGCTACTTTGTATATGTTCCCATGCAACAAAAATTAAGTTTATGTGTAGGTGTTCCATGTTTTTACAAACTCTACGCTCCTTAGTTGTTATAAGATTAAAACAATTTTCTCCCTCAGTAAATGCTTCCCTTGAAAACCACTGGAAGCACATAATTCATCTGTCCATTTATAGCTTCTATTTTCTTCTAGGCACTGAGAAACCACTGATTGTGATTGTTGTTTTCCCTTTTAAGCAGCCGATGTTGAACAAGTGACAGATAAGACAATTTAATGTTTCAGTGACCATACAGATCAATTTTTCATTTATTCTTAAGTTTAAAAGATAAAAAAGATAAGCAACTAAGGTATGATTGTAGGGATTTTGTTTAGCAAATTACTCTTCCATACCCAGAAAATTTAACAGGCACTCTCATTAAACCTGCAGGGAGTTTTAAGGTAGCTTTAGTCCTAATATTTTTTAAAAAATGCATTCAAAGATTTTTCCCCTGAGCCATTTTCTTCTCTATGGAATCTATCAGAAAGGTTTGGAGATACAGTAGAAGTCTCTAAGTGTGAATAATAGAAAAAGAAGAAAGAAAAGAAATTTATTACCACAAGCTGCAGAAGGTCTCAATAAAAAGACAGATAAGTGAAAAGGGAACATTGTGCAATTTCTGTATTGGGCATAGAAATGGAAAAAGCTTACATATTTGGGAAAGTGTTTGTATGGAAAAGGTACAGGGTTGGTATCACCTCTTGGCACTTACTCATTCCACACAAGTCATTGTAGGATGAGGCACATTTGATTTACTCTTTCCACCCACCTCAATCTGTTTTTCCTCCCTGTAAGACCTCCAACTTCTGCCCCTGGAGGACCCAAGGGTGCCATTGGATGTGCAAGCCTATTAAACACTCTAACATAGCATCATGTCTGGGCTGTGTGTCCTGGTGACACTTCATATGGGTTCAAACATGAAGACACTAAACACTGATGCAATATGTTGTTCTGCATGTGAGTGGTCCTTCCAGAGACATCAGGGACCTTATGTATCTGACCTGGCTGTCCTCAAGGAGTTTAAGGATGAAGAACACCTAAGTCAGAATGTCCATGAGGAGACTGAACTCAGATGCCAGAACTGTTTATCTGGACACAGTCCTGGTATCAAGTAAGATGGCACTTGCAGTAAGTTATGCAGTGTTCATCCTACCATTACACAGAAATAAAAACTGAGGGGCAGCTAATCAACAGTGAATAGTCAACAGAGACATCTAAATTGTTATCAGTAATATTCAATGTTCTCAGCTTATTGGATATATCCAAGAAATCTAAAACTTGTCTCAAGGATTTGACAGTGATATGCCAGGCAACCTTACAAAAGTCCTGGAGATACTATGTTGTTTTATATCCACAAGTCTTACTGCCTTTACAGTGTTAAACACCAGGGAATCACTAAAAAAACCCCAGAATTTTGGATTCATAGCTCACAGAAGCAATCCTAAAGATAAGCCTGGTTCCTAGAGAGATAGAATAATATTAAAAAAATGAAACTACTAAAAATAACAGAAAATTCCCATCTTTGTTCTTAAGAAGCATTTTTTTATTCTGGTTGCCCATTTTACTGATGGGAAGTAGATTTTTAAATCCTAGGGATGACTATCTGAGAATAATTTAATACATGGGTTTATAGATAGTAATTTTGCCCACATATTCACTACAAGATTTTTCAGTGGGCTTAACTGTTTTTCTGATGATTAAAAACATTACAAATCTTAAATCATATTAATGAATTAATTCTATTGTAATAACAATAGAATTACATAACTATCAGTACCCTATAAATAACCTTTGGCTCTGCTAAATGCTAGAAGCAGACTTTATTGCCTCACATACTACTCTTGACCACTTAATTAACTACCACAAAAGCTAATTAATTAGACATCACAGTTTCTAATCATTCTGGAATTTACTCTATTATATTCAGCTGGAATATCCTCTTTCCTCAACAGACCCCCTAAAGTTTAGATGAACACATTAAAGCACTACATGTTTTTCATGCTCATTTTTCCAGATACTCAAGATCAGAGTAGGAATATTTAGACTGATTGTATTACAGATTTTGCCTTTTTAACTCTGTCTTTACTCCAATGGATGTTTTTGTGAGCTTGGAAGGCTTGGAAGGCCTGTGTTGGTGTTAATGTTCTAACACTTTAACCTAATATTGCCAAAAAATCATTCTTAAGGAGTCAAGAATTCCAGCAGCTTAACTCGATGACTGCCTACTGCTGATATATCACAACATGCATGTCACATGCATAGACATTTTATGAAGTGACTTATCAATTAAACACAAAAGCTGTACCTCCAAAATTTTAAACTGTTTTGTCAACAAGATGCAGCCAGTTTATAAAGTCAGCCAGTGTATTGTGGTGGAATGAAAGTACCAATGAGAAACAAGCTGATAAATTGGTTTGACTAATCATTAAAACCCATCCAGTATAATCGTTTTAGCTGATCTTGTTTAAGTCATTCCGTGAAGCTGCCAAGAGAGTTCAGGGACAGGTCGATCTTCTATTCGCATCATGCAAGGATCAGGCAGATAAAATCCGATCAGTTACCTGACCCTTCTTGCATTTATATGTAATTATTCCCTATTGTTTTAAAGCTTCCATCTGGAGGAAAGAAATCTGTTCTGCTCCCGACCTTTTCAGACCTCATGTCACTGTATTTAGCTTTAACAGATGGATTCTACTGATCTCATATGAAAATAGAAATAAAAGATTGAAAACATGAAAAGAGGGGGAAAATGTAGAATCATTAAAGCCTTGAATCACTGCTAACTGCAGGTCAGTGGGTGAATCTTCACTGGATTCATGGGTCAGTAGTCAGGCCTCACAGTTTGTTCCTGCCCTAAACTGCAAAAAGAATTAAAAAGACTCTATTAAGAAGGTGACTGGCACTACCTTTTCCTCTAAGTCAGTGAGATCAGGAAGGATTGCTAACACACACTGTATCTCCAAGGTCATGGCTACTCCAGACAGCTACAGACAGCTGTAGTCCAAAGTAAGTACCAGTTCTAAACACTCAGACCTACCTTGTGGCAGCAAAAGCAATTGTTCAGAGCAGTGCAGATTTCTGCACAGGAGCAGAATTCTTCCTATCTGTGCACATCTTTTGTTCTAGCTGTTGGTCAGACTGAGTAAATCAACCATAATTTTCTTGAAGATTCATATAGAAAACACTTAAGAAAGGGGCTTGTTCTTCCTCTGTTAAAAAAAATGTGGAAAAACAAAAATCAATGAGACTAATTAACTCAGAACAATACACACATGAATTAGCTAGTCACAAAGAAAGGAAGTAACTAAACTTCTGCAACAGAAATATTCAGCTTGAGCATGCATTCTATGCTTAAGAGTTAACGGGTGAAGAAACATTTCTGAATCATAGAAATGGAGAGGAAAATCAGCAAAACCTGATTCTCTGTCCATGGCTGAATTCACTTTATCTGCTTTATGAAGACAAACAGTAGGGCAGGATTGGTGCATACTGTGGGTTAATACAACCCTACATAGTTTGGAGTAAACTACAACAGCATGAGCTCCTGGACAGTACAGAGCAGAGCAAATTTGCTTATAGGGCAGCCTTGTTCTACCCACACACTCATCTTAAGCTTCATGATTATACATTTTAGGTTACTCGATGTGCTGCAATATGTGGATATTGCAGCATTATAAAATAAGGAGACAAAGACAGCTTTTCATAACTGTCTTTTTAAAAACCAAAACAGCATTATGTTCAGTTTCTGCATTTTAGAACTGTTTTCATCATTTGAATAACTTCTCATTGCAGCTTCACCTTTCAGGAAATGCACATTAAGATGTTAAAAATGTATGATGTATACATTCTTTCAGTAAGTGATTTGTATGTTACAACATGGAAAGCAATCAATCTTTTCAGCATGCAACAGAAACAAATCACCTACTCATCCGGACATACATGCATTTCTGAAACCTGCTCAGATCTGCATATTTTGTGACAGTAGACACCAAGTCAAGCTACATATGAAGACAGAGGACAGAACGCAGACAATTATGATTTGGTATTATCAAACTGGTAGTGGGTGTTTTGTTGTTACCACTGCATATTTGCATAATCATAATCCTCCCATTGGACCTACCTGGCAAAATGTCTGTGCACTGTCAACATCACCAACTTTCCAAAACCAGTGAACATTGCTAAAAGACAGCTAAAATTCTTTTAAACTGCAGGAAATTAGTAATATAGAAACAGCAAGCATTGTGCTTCCCACTCTTTTACTCGAAGTGTCAATGAAGAAGCTCTACATTAATTATACAAGGAAAACTACCTTTCCAAAAAAAACCCTGTCAAAAGAAACAAAACATTCCTTTTGGAAATTGCCCTGTGGTTTGTCACCTAGCCAGCAACTGCCCTGCATTTGAAATGTCTTGCTGCTATAATAGTTGCCCTCAGCGAAAATTGATTTTTATTAAAATATTGGAATGGAATTACACTCCAATTGATCTTGATCTCATAACATATAACTGCCTCTCAGCTGTCAGTTCCTATTTTCTACTGTTTCATAGCTACAATTTTGCTGAATACAACAGAAGAGTATTTGTTTTCTCCAGAGAGGAATTACTTTTGAGTTCTCTTTCGGATCAGAGATAAGGGGAAATAAAATAAATTAAAAAAAAAAAAAAAGGAAGTGTTTAACATCATTAATAAGAAGGGGTGCAACTGTTTCCTATTATAGTCTTCCTGTTTAAAAAAACTCTACACACCCTATCATTACATTATGGTTACAGCTATCAAGTGATATAATTTCCTTTATTGTTTCCTGCCCTTAATATTATTATTATTAACCAGTTGTCTGTTATTATCTAACTGCTGCCTTTTACTGCAGCAGTGGTTTCATTCCATAGAGGCCAAAGCAGTTCCTGCACATAGTGACTTTTATGTAAATAGGGAATGGTTAAAGTCACCAGCTTAAAGTGCAAAGTAACAAATCTTAGTTGTAAGATCTATAAACTAGTCAACTTCTGGAAATTATATTCACCTGATATTGAAGAAATGCAGTAAATTACTCCCCCCTCCTTGATCACTGTAATACTTTATGCCATTTCTGGATAAAGCAGTTTGAAATCTTAAGTTATTTACACAATGGTCAGCAATGTGTTTATGTTTTAAGGGCTGTTTTCTCAGTTAACATAAACTAGAACAACTCAGCTGAAGTAAAAGTTCTATTGATTAATCAAACAAAGATTTATATTTTTAAAAACCAATATGTTTATGGTCCAATTTCACAGTTGTCAGCTGTCAAGATGCCTAAAATTGGCCAGCTGTTCAAAAGTATGTGGCCACATATGAAGATGGCCAGTGTGCTACTCAGAAACAGGTGAAGTCAAAGGGAAATTCTATTTATTCTGCTTTTCTTGCTATTTTTTAAAAAATACTTTTCTATAGCAGTGATGAAATAAAATTTACTAGTTGTTCAAGTCTTTTAATTGTGACTGTGGAAGCATTTTATGTTTTAAACTCAGGGAGTTTAATATATATGAATAATAAGGAAAACATGCAACAAAGAAGTAGAAAAAAATATTCTTTAAGGAAGGATCTGCGTGCATTTCTTTTCCTTTCCATATCTGGACTGCCCAGTGCCTGGTTTCTGGAACCTGTGCTGTTTCTGCACCAGTGCCTAAGGTTTATTTGGGAAGGGGAGGTAGAAGGATTGCTAATGATCTCCCAGAGATAAGTGAAATTGCTGATTTAGTCAAGCTCATTCTTGACCTTGACACAAGATGGGACAGGCAAAGGGAAGAGCTCAAAATAGAGCAAGTGAAATAAAGGAAGATCAAACGAATGCTCAGGTCTGGCCAAGACCCCCCTACATTCAGCTAACACCTGGCTGAGTTAGAAAACATGACCAGCCCAACCTTCCTGTTGGAGCCGATTGAAGCTGTCAGCTCCCGGCTTGTCACCCACTGCATCAGGAGGCCCCTGGGCTGCCACAAGAGCCCTAATTAGGCAGAAATGGCACTTCGGCAACTGACCCGCCAGGACCTTTGGCAAAGCATTTAACATCATTAGTTAACATTTTTATTAAAAAAGTGTGAATGTAAATGAACAGCCAATGCATTTCAATAGGGTTTGTCGGTGGCATTGCACGCCCCCCCACTCTCCCAACCACACACACACTTTTTTGCATGAATAGTTCACTTGTTTTCTCTAAAGGGGGATGGGGAGGTAGAGACTGTTTTTCCAAGGGAACTAGACATGTTCAAAGCAGAAGCAAGGTCTTAAACAATCAGACACAAACTCTTGCCTTTTGGGAAGCGTGTTGGTGAGTGAACAAACAACTAAATGCAATCTTACCTGCAACATGCCTAAGGGGACATCTGAAAGGGAAAGCACGCATAACCTACACTGGAACAGAGACAAACACAATCCCACATTCATCTGATTGTTCTCAGGGTATTCATTGTATTTTTTTTTCTTTTCTGTTACATCCAAGAATAGGTACCTAACCCAATAAGCCTGCAACTGTTTGCCACAGCTGTCAAATGCTACAGCACTGTGAAAGGATGACCATCTAAGAATATACTGTCCTCCTCTTTCTTTGTAATTCCTTTAATTGTTGCACATTACCTTTGACAGAAGATTACAAAAAAATACCACTCAAGCATATTAGCAACCTACTTTAATTAAGTCCCCACTAGCAGCAATTTATCTGTGAAATGTTATTTATTCATACAGGAGAGTAGCCTTGAGACAGTTTATCAGTATTCAGATTTTTTCTGCAGGTTCTTTAACTGAGACGTTTCTATAATTTATCAATACTTGACCAAAATCCTGGCACAGATTTTGGAGATAGGAGATAAAAGAAAGTTAAATTATTACAAACATACTTTCTAACAAAGAACTGGACAGGATGTGGAAAGGTGTCCAGTCTTTCAATATTTTATGCCTACTCCCTACGAACATGCTCCAATCCAGGCTACTTTTATTTTGTTTGAACACATTAGGTCCTTCCTCCTCCAATGGAAGCTACAAATTTTTTCACTGGGGCTCTTTCCTCAGGCCAGATAAATACTACATTACCTCAGATTTTGGAATTCTCTCCCTTAATCTATAACAGCCATATGTTACCACCAACACTTCTGTTACACCAAAGATTTTTTCATTTGCTAGGAAATCATTCCATGCTAGCTGCATGGACTATCACTTATGCCTTCTGAAATAAAGTACAAATGTAATAAGGGATTGACATAGTCTATGTAAGGATTTGGGATTAAGGCATTGAAGATGTTGGTCCAAAACCCAACTCCTCAGTCTTTCTGAGCAGCCAATGGAAGGTTATTCTTTTTCTCAGAACTATGTTTTAAAAGATGAAATAACAGACTCATTTTCTCACACATTGGCCTACCCAGAAGTTCCAGTCCCTGACTGTGTCCAGGGGAAAAAACCTAAAGAACAATCTCAAACCTTGGCTATGTATCTGTTCTGGTTTCAGCTGGGATAGGGCTCATTTTATTCCTATATCTGGCACAGTGCTGTGGTTTGGATATAGCATGAGAATAATGCTGATAACACACTGATGTTTTTGTTGGTGCCCATTACCCTGAGTCAAAGCCTTTTCAGTTCCCTATGCTCTGCCAGTGAGCAGGTGCTCAAGAAGTTGGGAGGGAGCATAGCTAGGACAGCCCAACTGGCCAAAGGGATATTCCAGACCACAGAACATCATGTGCATTTTGTGAACTGGGGCAGTCGAGCACAGAGAAAGTCACTGATCACTGCTCAGGGATGGGCTGGGTATAAGTCAGTGGGTGGTGAGCAGCTGTATTGTGTATCGCTTGTTCACTTGGGTTTTATTGCTCACTGTCTTTATCTCCCTTTTCAGTACTAGTATTATTATTATTATTATAGTCTACTTAATTCTTAAACTGATCTTACCTCAACCCATGGGTTTTACCTTTTTTCCAATTCCCTGCCCCATCCCACCAGGGGCAGGGGAGAGAGTGAGCAGCTGTGTAGTGTTTAGTTTCTGGCTGGAGTCAAACCATGACAACACCTTATTCCTGCTTGTCCAGTTTGTTAAATAAGTCCTACTCAACCATGAACTCAGTACAAAGGGAGAAGCACTGCACATCCATACATTACCTGACAGGGAAAACCAGGAAACTATATCTTCATAGGGATGCCTGGCAAATCTCTCATTCTATAATAGAGAAAACAAAAAGAATGTTACACACATACATGGTACACAGAAATATGCTCACACACTCAAGGAGTGTTTGCTCACAGGATGGGTAAAACACCTCCTTTGTAAATACTTTGATACTATAGATTCTGTCTTATAAGTTCTTACTCTCTGTGTGTGTATGTTTATACAAACAAGTGCTTTCATTATATTTTTAAACAAGTATGTAGAGCCTTTGAAACAACATGAAATTCTTGATATAGATTTTTAAAGCACAATACTAAGTTTAGAAATCCATGTAGGAAGTCTGGCTTGATCTTTTGACTAAGCTGTGAGAGCAAGTGAGCAGCTAATTTTGGCAGTATTGAAATCATTGTTTACCAGTGAATTAAGAAAAACAAAATCCATGTCTTTCTTTTCAGAGCAGAAGTAGGAAGAGATATTAAAAATACGTATTTGCTCACTATACTCATCTGGTGACTTGCCTATCCCCATAATGCAGTTCTTTAGAGGTGTTTAGCTTAAAAGCACTATTAGCAAAAAAGAATAAATGTTCTTTAGGAATTGCCTAAAAAGCTGAACCATACAAGGCTCAGAAAGTTGGTAACTGTAAAGTGTCTGTATGTGACCCCTTTTCCCATCACATGACTATTTTCCAGTCTAGTTCTTCAGTATGGCTTCCCCTCTCCCGCTGGGAACTTGAGAGGTGGGTGAAGGGAGAGAGAGGTGACAGCTTATTGAAAAGCTGGTGCTCCCTGCCTGGTTTTGGCACATTTTCTGCAGGTGCCTCGCACTATAGCCACAAAAGGCTCTGGAAAGAGAGGATTCAGACCTGTCAACAGCTACAGGAGGCAACTCCACAGCTTTGTCTTACAGGGTAACTTCATTGTCTGCTGTTCTGAACCCTGCAGCACAGGCACCCGCTAATGAGATGAGCCCCTTTTCCCTCTATTGGTTCCTCCCTCTGTTTCCCTTGCCTTTCTGTAATGATTTAACTTGATCGTATTGGTTCCTTTCTGGTGGGGATTGCTCCAACAATCAGATAAGATAATTGCCTGCAGAATACTGCTCAGCAACAACTATTACTTCCTTTGCTGAAAATGTCAGAGCAATTGAAAGCTCTTAGTGAAGTTCAAGAACAAGACAGCAAAAAAGAAGCAGCTCCTACGTGTGGATGTGTCTGTGTGTATATTTAGCAAGTTTGCAGCGGCCAGCTCTCCTGGATGATCTTGCTTTATAAGCAACATTTTGTGCATATTTTATATTTTCATGACTTTTTTGAGAAGCTAAACAATGTAAATATGTGCACCCTAATTCACATAAGGAGGTATTTCTCTCATTTAGTTCTGATTTATATGGCATTATGATGCAATCACCTGGTTTTCATTTACCCCACTTCCCATTCCATTTCTTAGAAACCAAACTAATGCAATTTCTTTTTAATCTTAAAATATTGTCTGCATGCAGGAGATGTTTTGGGGAAACCTGGAATGGCTTGAAGAAGTGAGTAGAGTTATTAAATAATGCTATGAGTTTAATTCCCTTTTGATTTAGTCACTTGCCAGCAACAGTGACCTGCCAAAGATTTGAACAAGAACCTGTTTTGTGCAGCTCTGCTCTGTAGCTTTACAAAGTGACAGCTGATAGAAAAGTGCTGCACCAAGAAAAGGTCATGTAAATATCACACTCCAAATCTAAGTACAATTAAAATACCAGAAATAGTTCAGGCTACTATTTAGTTCACTTTTTCACCTGAAACACATGCTGTCACTGCTACCACGTGACGTTACGCCCTGATGAACAATTCAAGAGTGCACCCACAGACATGATGCTTTTTATCACTAAAATATGCAGGCTCTAGAGATTTTGTATGACATCAAGATCTCCATCTGTTTGACTGACAGTACAAACAAGCAAGAAAAAGCCCACACATTCAAAAATTTACTCAAGAGCACAATTGGATAAACTGCACAAAGCCTCATCCTTTATCCATTTCCAAATCACATTTTTGCTATACATGTGCGCTGTCACCAGTAATACACCATCACGTAGTCATAGCCATCAATTCTTTTTACTGTAAATTTTCTAAAGAATAAATAGCTTTTGAAAGTTTCCTAGAGTTCTGTGAAAAGGATGGAGAGCTGGATCAGCAGCTGGATCACTATTCATAGGGAAATTCCTTATTTTTTTGGTAAGGAACTCCAACATAGGCAACTATAAGATTTTGTAGCATCACTGGATGATGAGCATCCAAACTGATGACTTTATATGGAGAGATACAGACTCCAGCCTTGCAGTATAATTCAAACAGACTTACACTAGTTTAATTACATGAAGTATAGAGCCAGAGCACAACTTGTTCGTACATTGGATACTTCAGAAATGGAAAACTATTTTAGAACTAATTTCACGGTTACGTTTTGTTATATAGAGCTACATTCAGTAGAGCTTGCTTCCTGATAATCTGAAAGAATTATAGTATAGGTATCCAATTAAACTAAACAGTGACTTCTAAAGTCCATTTTATAACTTATTCTGAATTACTTTAAAGCTTTTGCTGGATGATATGTTTTCCAGCAGGATTCAGGAAATGTGTGAAATATCATTTCCTCTTGCTCTTCTCACAAAATTCGGTAATTGCAAGAGGCACATTTTTTTCAAATAGTGCCACAACTTATTTGTTAAAAATAGACTTGCAATCTATCTAAGACTTTAACATCAAGAACTGTGGCACAGAAAACTTTGTTTCTGAAGCTTAGGCTGGCAGTCTGACTCTGGAGCCCTTGACACAAACTCACACTTCTAGAGAAAAGCTGGAAGTGGTAATTGCTACTGATGCTTGTCCTGAAAAAACATGGCCTTCAAATGAACTCCCTTTACAGGGCAGACTAGTGCAGTAGCTTCACAAACACTCCATGGCAGTCCTGGAAAAATGACCATTTATAAGTAGGAAACACAAAAGAAAAGCTCTGCTATCTTCTGACAAGGAGCCAGGGAATGTACGATGCTTCTGTGCTCTTTTTCTTGCTTATTGTAGTCAATGCTCACAGAATATGGGGAGAATCAAAACACAAAATTGAGAGCGATGCTGTTTATGAAGATACTTTGCAGCAAGCAGGCAGAAATCCATCTCAAATTAAAGCCTAAAAGCCTTAAAACTTGTAGATCACACACCTGGTATACACAGTGGGTGAAGAGCAGAGGATCCAATAACATTTTGTGGATTTAAGCTTGTACGTGCTAGGATACAATTTAACTTTTAAAATAGAGCAATAGTAAGCACTTATCAAAAAATTTCTGTGTGTTAGTTATTTATACACAGCTTGCACTGCGAGAATGTTCCATTTTGTGTAGGATGGACTGCTCCCTTCCCCATACATGGAGAATTAGTTGAGAACTAATATACTGCCACAGTCAGAAAACAGAGAAATTTTACACTGGCAAATAACAGTGTACATTTGGTACTACTTCTGACTTAATAACTAAATATCAGCAGTTGACAAAAAATACATCCTCCTTCTTTGCTGAGGAATGTGGTGATTTTTATGATGGATATTTGGACACAGTGGGTGCAGTGATTGCTTCGTGGTTGAAGCCTGATTTATGAGTTTTTCATATTGTCCCCATTGCTTTGGGTACATTTCACAAAATACACAAATGCAAATGTACTATCTTCTTCCTGTTCTAGAGGGTTTCTGTCAAATAATTCTTATCACCTCCTCCCCTCATGTTGCTTTCATTATCTATGTGTAAGAAATGGAGATTAGAAAGCAGCAGTTCTGTATAAAGGCACATTCCTCTCAGTACAATATACAGTGAGTAGGCAATATTTTCAGTAGACAACATGCATGTTTTCTAATAAATACACAAATCCTGACAAAAATTGAGAATCTGACACTGAATTCTATTCTTAAGCACAATTTCAGTTATGCTCCATTGAACCATAACTTTTCTTATACTAATATAATGAAATACACCATATCAATGCACCATAACCAAACACTGGTAAGCAATTATATCAATGCAATTAATGCAAAAAAGAGATGGACTTACTGGAGTGAGTCCTGTGCAGGGCACAAAGATAATTAAAGGAGTGGAGTGTCTTTCATAATAGGAGAAGCTGAGACAGCTGGAACTCTTCAGTCTGGAAAAGAGAAGGATCAGGGGGACTCTCATCAATGTATATATAAATACTTGCTGGGAGGGAATGAAGAAGAGGAAGTCAGATTCCTCTCAGTAGTTCCCACTGGCAAAACAAGAAGCGATGGGCACAATTTAAAAACAGCACATTCAGTGTAAGACAAGAATGTAATTTTTGCTGTGAGTGTGGTCAAACACTGGAGTAGGCAGCCCAGGGGGGTTATGGTGTCTCCTTTTGGGAAGACACTCAAAACCTGACTGGACATGGTCCTGGGCAACCTGCTTTAGTGGACCCTGCTTGAGCAGGTGAGATGGAGTAGATGATCTTGGGGCGACATTTCCAACCTAAATGATTGTGATTCTGTAATTTACATCATAGTATAGCTTGGAGAAAGAAAGATCAATTTTGTGAAAATTCATTTGAGAGCTGTGCCCTTGTGCTCTAGGAATCTGAAATACTGTGTTAATATTAAATAGCATTTTCTTCTAAAAAACATCATGTTAATTACCTTATTTATTTTGTAAAGTTTTCAATTCATCTATAGAACAAAAATATTTTCCAAAACCAAGTCACATTCAGAAATAGAATATTTCTACATTTGCCCATATGTATCTGAATCTTGAAGCATGTTCATCAATATTTGGAGAAGATAATGGGGGTTTTGTTTTAGAAGCATTCACTGTCTCTATGGTTGTATCAGCCACTGCTTAATTTTAGAAAATAAATCTCAAACTAATTTGAAATCTGAACTAATGCCCTCTGTGCAAATGCACCATGCCTGGTTATTTCTCCAATAGTCACATCTTTTCCAAAACACTACAGACTCACTGAACTGACCTCATGGCCACAGAACTCTTAAATTTCAAGCCGTTCTGTCAAAAATGCTGTGCATTTATAAGTCTCATTCACTTCCAATAGAAGTTAAAGGTGCTCAAGCTCCCTCAAAATCTGCTGCTTTGAGACAAGCCTCACAAGCAGCTTTTAATACAATACTATCAGTACATGAAATTTATAAAACCAGTATTTCACAGATGAATACACTACCAAGCAATAAGAGCAGCCAATAGATTCTTTTCCTACAAAACAAGATATATTTCATTGCATCAGCTGGATATTATTCAAACATATGGCTAAGTGTCTTATATGGAACTGAGTATTATGTATTCTTTAGAAGTCAGACTCTGAAAAGCTTTTCAGTTTACAATCACATCTAGCTTCAAAAAATGTGCATATTTTTCAAAGAAAAAATAAAAACAATATTTCCTTTTTTAATTAATTAAATGAGTATTGAACTGAAGGAAATTATTAAACATAACAATGGAAATAGGAGGAAATAGAGAATTTTATCTCCACAGCTCACACAGCATTTCCCTAGCCTCAGGGGAACTACTTAAATCTTGTTTATAGCAAAAAAAAAGGAACAAAATGGTTATAAATGTCATAAGACTTTCAAGAAAGATATGAAAATTCTTGGGGGGTTGTATAAAAAATACCACAACAGGAAGCAACCTTTTTGGAAAAAAAAATCCAACATATTTTTGAATTAAAGAAATTTAAATTAGTGAAATGGAAAAAACATGAAATCAGTTAGAAATTCATATGATCTTATGGGCTTATCACAAAATGATAGTCAAGCTTTTGCTCCAGATGGTGCAATAGTGTTTGTGACATCCACTTTGAACTGCAATCTAGTTATGTGTCAAGCAGGAGAGTCCATTATTCACTGCATCAGTGCTGGGGAAAAAAGGTTAAAAGTTCAAGACATGCCCCAAGTGATTAAGGTTGTAAAAATCAGGAGATATACCATGGGGAAAAAAATGCCACTCTTCCTTTTCTTCCATACTCAGTTCATTCCCAAAAAAATGTGTTTAAGAAGAAAAAAAAATCAGAGGAACAGGAATGCCCCAATTCTCTGTAGCAGAGCAAAAATTACCTTTTTATTTGGATTTCTTAAACTGCTCTGCTGCCAGCTTCATTTTTCCTAGAAAGAAATATAAAGGCTTCTGTTAAAATCTATCCACAAGTTACAGGACTTGAGAACTCAGTTAACACTATTTCTCACTCGTTGTGATATTCAACTATTACATACTTGTAACTAACTCAGATTTCAGACTTTATTTTCCATGCACCCACCAGTTCACCAGTCCATCTGCTCTAGTCAGGCTTTGCTTCTCAGTGATGTAAGCCTTTGCTCTGCTAACCAGTAAAATAACCTACAGACTGCTTCCAACCACCCCAAAAGTTTCTGTATTTGGAACTGCAGGTATTGCTTCTCAAATACTTGAGCGAATTCAGGTTTCTAATCCAATATAAAAGGAAAGAAGAGGATGCAAAGCCTGGAGGGTGAGGCTAAAAAAAATTGAATTAAAAAAAATCTTCTGCAAAAATCTTTACAGTGAGAGTAATAAATGGAATTTTTTACAAAAAAAGAAAAGAAGGTGCTTTAGTACTCATAACTCTTGAAAAGGTATGAAGGAATTCTTATCAGAAAGTTATCTTCTTTGAACAAACAAGTAGAAAAGAGTAATTCCATTCTAATACATTTTCTGTCTGTTCTTTAAATCACAGGTTCAAACTAGAACATCAAGAAAGCCATTCTGGCCATGAAAAGTGATGACAAACAAGAATAAATTCTGGTTTATGTAAAAGTGAGTTTTGCTTTAGTAGTAATTACCTAGCCTCAGAACTAGAAAACTGAAGTACATGTTCCCACTTTTCTAACTCTCTGCTCATCTCTGATTTTGATTGCTGGTTTGTATAAATTGCAAATGTATTATGACCACATTGCTACATCCTCTTTGAAATTGTCAATACCTCATATACAGTAACTGATGCATTAGCACACATTTTCATGTCATAGAAAATATTTAATATGAATTTCACAAAGTGATAACATTCAGACTCTGGATATATTTGTAAGTGTGCTAACATTTCAGAGTATGATACTGACAATGTACACACAAAAATCCCTGTAATCCATCATGTCAGGGTCCTTGAACTAGGTAGGCTTTAATAATGCTTTAAAGATCATAAAAGTAACTTCAAAATGCACGAAATCATGAAGCAAACTCCTGATACCCAAGAATAAGCCTAGAATTCATGTGCATAGAATTAAAATAAATCTACACACTACAAAACCATTTGTATCACAGAAATTCGAGGACAATCTTCTATGAGCTCAAAAACTTGTCTTTAAATACTGTGTGTTCCAAACCACCTTTAGAGTGATAAATCAAAGCCTGTGAGCTCTCACACTGTGGTTCAGCAGGCTCCTTTGGAGAAGGCCAGGCTCACCCTTGCACAGCAGGAGCTAAACAGACCCACAGGAAGGATCCTCAAACTTTAGAAAGAAATTAGTACTAAAACCCACTCAACTTGAAGTAACCATTGGAGCGGAGAATGATTACTCAAGGCAAATGAACTCTCATAGGAGTACTCTGGAAATTAAAAAAATAGTGCTGGAGGGGGGGAAGTAATTATAAAAATATTAAATAATTATTAGAAATTTTCAAATATACGGTATATATATTACTTAAGTTCTTGGAAGTTTTTTATCTAGGCCCAATGTCCAATATAAATGTTGTGTTCAGCCATGTCCAAGGACAGAATCTTTTGTTTACCCTGATATAGTTATATTTAGCTTGTTACTGGAGTCTGGTCTTTATAGAACACAGAATATTACAAATTAAATGAAACATTACAGAAGCATTTTAGGTGTAAAAAGAAAAAAAAATGTTCTTTTTTATTTAAGAAATTAAAATATCTCAAAAGCAGTAATGTACCTGTACAAGAGTATTTGCATCACAAAACTAAAAAGACAATCCTGATTTTAATATAAGTGTTGTGCAAATTTTATGTACTCAGAGTTGACTTCAAAGGGTGTCAGTAGAATGAGCACACATTGCTCTTCTGTGAAATCCTACAAGGACACGGATGGCAGTGAGACCATGATCTTGATTGATTTAAGGACCAAATTTATATCTTTAAAGTAACATTTTAGAACAGCAAAAAGCAAATCCTTCCTGTGACACCTAAGCATGCCATGTTATATTTGGGTTTAGAGCATGCCAGATTAGCACCACATATTCATATAGTCAAATGAGATGCATGTGAAAAAAGGAATGCACATAACATAAATGAGGAAAAGCTGATCATAATTTATTTTCTAGCAAAAGGTTTATGGTAAAGGCAGAAGGTGATTATGTACATTTGCTCTTAAAAGAAACACAAGACCCATGTCTTCACGCATACAAAATACTACATAATCTAAAAGATTTGGGGGAAAATCTGTGAAGACATCAAGGGGTGTTACTGGACACCCCTAGGAATGTTGTCATTGCAGTCTTACACAGGTGGTTTTGTACATTTTCAACGTACCTGTTAATGTAATTGAAGCATCTTCAGTTTTCAAAGGCCAGAGTTACACCAAACACAGGCTTTTCCTCACCGGGTTTTTCCCTTGGCTCTTGCTACATATACTTTGATTAGAGAGTTTTTAATTACACTTTAGCCTGTTAGCACTACGCAGCCAATAAAACTAAGAGAAATAGAACTAAAGTCTTTTCATTCAACACAACTGGTAACTAAACAACAATTAATTACACCGACACAAGCCTAATGAAGATAATGGGGTTGCAAAGAGTTCACCGATGGTATGAAGTGGCTTGAGGTATCCTAACCTTAATCAGTTAACTACTTTGTAATAGGGAGGATCACAGGATAAGCCACCCTCTTTCTGCATGCTTACAATTACTATTACTGTTAATGGAAATTACATTGCCATACAGATAATTCATGTAAGATTCACTTGATCATGAACCAAAAATGAAAAATACTTGAGCAGAATCCCTGCTAGTATTTCAAGGAGTTAATTAAAAAAAGAATTCAGGGTTATTAAAAAACCTGAGTACCAATCTGCTTCAGCTTTGCTTTGCTAAAGGTGGCAAGTTTCTCTTCTTCCAGGAATGGGGCACCCACAGCTTCTCTGGGCAAGCTGTGTCAGTGCCTCACCACCCTCATAGTAAGGAATTTCTTCCTAATATCTAACCTAAATCTACCCTCTTTCAGTTCAAAGCCATTACCCTCCGTCCTATCACTAGATGGCTCAGTAAAATTTCCCTCTCCATCATTCTCATAGGAGCCCCCTTTAGGTACTGGAAGGGACTCTAAGGTTTCCCTGGAGTCTTTTCTTCTCCAGGCTGAAAAACTCCAACTCTCTCAGCCTCTCTTCATAGCAGAGGCACTCCAGCCCCCCTGAGCATCTTCACTGCCCTCCTCTGAACTCCGGTCAAGAAGGCCCACATGCTTCTTATGGTGAGGCCCCCAGACCTGGATTTCCAGGTAGGATATCACAAAAATGGAGTAAAGGGGGAGAATCACTTCCCTTGACCTGCTGGTCACATTTATTTTGGTGCAGCACAGGATATGTTTGACTTCCAAGGCTGGGAGTGCACATTGCTATCTCATCTTGAGCTTCTCATCCAATGTCAAATGCTTTGCACAAATGCAGGCAGATGACATCAGTTCTCTTCCCTCATCCACCAACACTGTTACCCTATTGTAGAAGACCACCAAATTTGTTAGGAACAATTTGCCCTTAGTAAAGTGATGCTGGCTGCCACCAGCCACCTATTTTCCATGTGCCTTAGCATAGTTTCCAGGAGGATCTGCTCCATGACCCTGCCAGGCACCCAGGTGCAGCTGACTGGCCTGTAGTTCCCTGGTTCTTCTTTATTTCCCTTTTTGAAAACGTGGGTAGTGTTTCCCCTTTTCCAATTAGAACTTCATCAGACTGCATGACCTCTCAAATAAGATTGCTAGTGGCTTAGCCACTTGATCCATAGGTTCCCTCAGGACTGATGGATGCATTTCATCAGGTCCTATGCACTTGTGCACCTTCAGGTTCCTTAGATGTTCTTGAATGTGGCTGGTCTTCATTCTCTCAGTCCCTGATTTTTACTTCTGCAACTTGGGTGGTGCAGTTCTGGCACTTGAGAGTGAACGCTGAGGCAAAAAAATTGTTGAGTACCTCAGCCTTCTCCATATCCTGGGTAACGAGCTCTTGTGTTTCCTTCCAGAGAAGACCACCATTTTCCTAGTCTTTGTCTTAACAATGCATTTTATTTACAGTTCTTTAGAAGGCAGAAGGTGTGAAACTGATCTAGAGGCACTTGAAATGTACCAGAAGGTACAGCTCTCGCACTGTGCTGCTTTACCTAGTGTATGATTAAGCTCACAGAGCACCACAGAAGGGCTGTTACGTCCACAAGTCTGTTCTTCCCGGAGTATTTAATTAAACTGGAGCTTCCTAAGGCAAGCCACGGATCTGGCACTATTTGACTACTGCCACCCAGCCCTCCGACCACAGAAACCCCTCCTGAGCAGTTCAGGAGCAGCCACATCAGCTCGTTCTGAAGGAAATCTCAGGAGGTACTCACTGCCAGTTCTCCTCGGGGAATGGGCAGTGGCAGGCTGGAGACTTCTCCCGAGGAAAACAGCTTTAAAGAAGGAGGCTTTAACTCTCTGGAGAGGTACTGCGCTACTTCTGAAGGATGCAAAAGGAGAGGAAAACGATTCCGCAGGGATTTTTCTTCATTATCACCCCACCTGGAGAGCAGAGCACACAATGAGCAGGGGTCCACACCTATTGATTTTAGAGCGGGGGAAGCGTGCAGCTAACAGCCTTTTAAGTATCTCCATTTTCAGTTACTTCAACAAAATTACCGATGAACAGCGTAACAAAGCGAAAGTTTCTGTAGGAAATTGCAGACTAAGAAAAATATGATCATTTAGGCTGGGAAATGCTTCTTTTCATCGCAAGTAAAGGGCCTTTAAAGGCAGGAGCCACCGGCGCGTTTGGCAGCTCTGGACACTTCCCAAGCCACAACCCGGCTGTCTCTCAGGACGACAATCTTACATAGTCCTGTGGCCTGGAGGCTTTTTAAATTGGAGGAGTGTCTGCTCTGAGTGCGTGCCCGGGCTCTGAGAGAGGTGCGGGCACGGCCTGGCACTGAGGGGGCATCCCGGGGCTCCTGGGCCATCCCAGGGCCATCCCGAACCATCCCGGGGGCTCCCGGCCCGGCTGGGCTGAGGGGGGATATTCCCGGGCAGCCCGATGGGAGTGCGGAGTGCGGGCAGAGCGCCCTGGGGGGCTGAGGGAAGGAGGGAGAGAAGGACGGAGGGAGGGAGAGAAGGACGGAGGGAGGGAGAGAAGGAGGGAGGGAGGGGCGGTGCCGGCGGTCGCGGCCCGTCCCGGCCATGTCTGCGGGTGGGCGGCGGGCAGAGGCGGCCGAGTATTACCGGGGGCAGGGGGTGCCGGAGCGGCTGGAGGAGGCGCTGAATGCCGTCGGGTCCCCTGTGCCCCTTGTGCCTTCCATGCCCCCCTGTGCTTCTCTGAGGCCTCTATGTGCCCCCTGTGTCCCTCTATGCCCCCCTGTGCCCCTCTGAGTCCTCTGTGCCCCCCCCATTCCCCCTGTGCTCCCCTATAGCCCTCTCTGCCCCCCTGTCCCCTTCCTGTACACCCCCTGTGTCCCCTGTATCCCCCTGTGCCCCCCATGCCTCAGCCGAGGGGCAGCAGCAGCTCCTCCACAGCTCTGCCAGGGCAGTGCAGGATTCCCCCTTCCCACTGAGCTGTGTCTGTGTTTGGGGCCAGAGGTGCTTTGAGGCCGGGTCGAATACATGTCCTGTGCTGGTGGGTCGTGTGGACACCAAAACAAAGCAGGAGGGCACGGGTGGACATCCCCCGTAAAAATGCTGCTGGTGTCTGTGTCCTGTCAGCAGTGACAGACCGGGTGCTGTGCACACCCAGCTGTGAGTGAAAGGCTCACAGGCCTCAGTGCAAGTGTTGGGAGTCAGACATATAACCTGTTCCCAGCTGGCAAAACACTGCGGACATCAGTCCTAATGAAACCTCAGCTAGTGGTGATGCTGGAGCTGCCGACACTACAATAGTGTCTTGGAAAAAATGATTCCCAGTGTGGTGTTTGGTGGGAAAGTGGCAGTGGAATTGAAACATTTCATTCCATCTTACACTTATTTCCCATCTCTGCCCTCACCAGTGGAAGGGGCCAAGCTTTTCTTGTTTTGCTTGGTAATTTGCATGTTCCTCTTCCTTGTAGCTCTGTTTCCTACTTTTCCCATTTGGTAAGTCATGATTTGTTGACTCTCTGAGACCAGACTAAATAATGAAATTCGAAGTATATAGTAAACCTCAGGTAGCAAGTTAATACTTTTTCTAAAGCGAAATTGTGTTTATTAACTACACACAGAGACCTAAATGTATTTGGTATACTCATCGGGCCCATTAAAGACCATGTTGGAGGAAGAAGGAGAACTCTGCCTACTAGAAGTCTTGGTTTTCACCTTTCTCACAGAGCTCAAAACTTGCTGTAATGTATAAAATGCTGAGTTGGAAGGGACCCATAGTGGATTTGTTCACTGGTGGATTTGATTGAAATATATTTCATGGAATAAAAACCTCTTTGCCTGGAAATTGACTTTTAATGAAGTTCTCTCTCTTTCATTTAAGGCTAATTACCTTTCTAAATATTCAAAAGCTCCAGTAATATGCAAATTAGTTGGAAGAAAGGTTCTTGATGGAGTTGGTCAACCAACATTAGAAGTGGAAATATATTGTACAGTTAAAAACTATGAGAAGGTATGAGCTGCTTCTTCCTGTTTTATTTAATAGGACAGTATCAGGGAGAGGTACTATTCTCCCATCCCAAGGAACATTTTATTTTCCATCTTTATGGACAGGTATAAATGCCTGGGGACTCAACAGTTGAGTGTTGTAGCTTTAAAAAGCGTCATGCAGCACAGTGGCAGCAACTATGAAAAGTTCATTTTTGATGAATTAGACAATACTTTATGAGTGGGATGTGACAGTTCATTTTTGTATATTAAATTTTTGTCTGACTTAATGATCATGTAGCTTTTCCTTACACTCCATACTAGCCTTATAAGTTCATTTTCCTTTTACCTGTTTCTTTAATTTTCATATCCTTATATTTGTTTTTTGTGAAACTCTTTCAGAAAAATACAGTATAGGTGAAGGCACTTTTTTACACTGAGCTAATAGGTTGATGTGGGAGACAGTAAAGTCAAACATATCCATCCAGCTAATGCAATGCAAAATTGACGGTGCGTCTCTCCTCCAACCTGAAATATTCAAGTTACTGTCTTTGCAGCTCTGTTGTGGAGTAATTATTTCTATTTTCCCTCAGTTAAACTATGGTTTACCTCTCTCTTGAATTAAATGTAATTTAATAGATATTCACGGTATGTAAAGCTAATACTATTAATGCAAGCAACTCTATAAAATGTGTAAATGATGTCTTCCTTAAGTGAATTTTCTTAATATCATTTATTAAGCATCAGTACAGAAAGAAGCTCAAATTATCTAAATAACACAAAAGTAACTGATCACAAGGGATGGCATGAAGCTTGAATGCTGATGAATCATGGTACAACAGGCTACAAACAGCTGCAATAAAAGATGTCCTAATGACTGTATGGTCCTTAAAAAAACTCTTCTATTATGATAGTGTAACATACATATAAAGCAGATCTGTCAGAGGATCTTTTTGTCTATGTAGGTATAATTTAGGTCCAAAAACTTGAATAATGTCTGTGATTACCAAAGTATAAGAGGCTAGAAAGAAGGTGCAGGATGAAGAAAGGTAAGTGGAGCAAACAGCAGATTTGAAGATACGTACTTGTAGAGTTGGTAAGGGCATACACTTCTTGGTATTTTAAATTACATTTCCAAGTTAAATAGTGTTTAAAACCTTTCTACATTGTTTTTTTTAATTATTATTTTTGCAGAGGATTTGTTCCACTGTAATGTCTTCCCATTCTCAAATACCTGAAAATGCTTTACCTGAAACAATTGAAGCTTATGAAAAAGAAAGAAATGACTTTGTTAATACTGCTGTGGAATGGGTCAATGAATCACTCAACACAATGTTAAAGGACTTGGAGCCTACTGACCAGTGTCAAGTTGATAAGATGCTTGGGTAGGTCTTGCATACTATGCAAATTATTGCCCTTGAAATATACACCATTAATTTATATTGTTAATGGACACATATAGAATATTCAGTGTTTTCTACTATTGTATTTTTAGGTTGTAACATGTCGCAGATCCATTGCTATATGACATTGCTACACTATATTATTGCCTACTTATTTCATAATTTAGATATGAAAATAATGTGGTTTCATACAAAAATAAGGGTCTCTAAGAAAAAAAATGCCTGAACACATTCATGACTTAAAGGCAACATTCAAGAAATTTGTTCTAGCTTTGGGGAAACCTTGATAAAGGGAATAAGGACTTAGTTGGAAAGTAAGTGTAAATAAGATTTTAATGCATTGTTTGCACTACTTTATATATCTTACATACTCAGTTTGCCTGAATTGGCTGGCTGTGACCCATGGATAAAGTTTCCACTTCGTGCATTTAATTGAAATTCAGCCATGTCTGAGTTTGAGGCCACTTGGATAATGCAGTGTACAAGTGACCTCTTGGATTAGCCAGGCCAGGCTGTTGTATGTCATGAAGTTATGAAAGAACCTGTTGCTCCCCATGCAAAGGAAATACATCCTTCATGCTAAGATTGCTCAGAGATGACTTTCAAACCAGTGTGATTTGAAAAGCATGTGTTAAGGTCTGTGATACTTGTTTGTGGTTCTTTTTGTTTAGTCAATGATGCAGATGACTATCAAAAAATAGTTATATAATAAATGTATTGACTTCAACATGACATAGTGAGTCAATGGCAGAAGCTCAAATAGATGCACTTAATGCATCTCCTGCCGTGTTGTTTAGCCTGTATTGTGTATGTCCACTTGTTACATGTCTAACAATATTTTGAGCCAGTAATTTTTATGCCTCTTCCCTCAGTGAATACTTTACAAACAAGGTAGAAGAAAAAAAGAAAATTCAAGAAGAAGATGAAGCAGCAGAAGCAGAAGACACCTCTGCCCTTACTCCACGCACTCCATCCCCAGAACCACCAACTGGGAAAAAAAAAGCAAAAGCAGGTTTTAGTTTGTTTGATTTCAGTAGTTTCTGCAATACAGATATTGATAAATGTCCTAAAATACTTTCTCATGTATTCCATGGACATGGGATACTTCAGAACACATGACACGCCGTCTCATGTTCAGAGGGTTTGGTTACTCTCTCCTGACCTTTTTGATCACAGCAGTTTCTGCAGCAAAATGAGAGAGGGGAAAATACAGTTTTCTCATCATTCACATGCATTGGTTGAACATGGTTTCTGCCTTTGTTTTACAGTTGGCTTAGACAGGAGGTTATTACTCTTCAGAGTGAGAAATAAGAATGGAGGAGGATGCAAATGAAGAATAAAAATGAAAATTACAAGGAAAGAAAAGGGAATCACAGAACTGAGCAGGAAAATGGAAATAGAATTAAGATAGAAATTGAAAACAATTGAAAGAGGGAGGAAGGATAGTTTCTAACACTGAAAAAAGGAGGAAATAGTATGAAAAAGAGAAAGAAGGAAGGGGATGAGATGGGAATGGACAGTACAGAGTAAAAAGAAGTAAGCAAACCTACTAAAGGTAAAAACGATGTGAGATTAGAAAAACAAGGTAAGAATACAAAATACAAAAAAGAAAACCGTATGAGAAAAAGAAAGCACCATATGTTATCATGCATTAAATTCAGGAAATAAATGGTTATTGTCATTTATTGGAAGGGCAGAAAATGTTGGCAAAATACTGTTTCTTATCACTTGGGTTGCAGCTATCGTATACTACCAGTAAAACTTCCCAGTTGATATGTTAGATGTGTGCCCACTCAATTCACCTTTGACCTGAAATGTAAATTTTGCAGTTGTCAGGTCCATCCAGATACCATCGTGATGTATATTGTACTTTTAGTCTAGTTTCTGCTGACACATGTTACTTGTTTTCACTAATTGTCACATTGTCTGTCATTATTAGACTCAGTGCCTGACTATTTGGAGGTAGTGATTATTAAGCTGCTCCTTGTTACAGGAGACCACTAACAGATGTGGGCTTCCAGCAGGTGCTTTCAGAGGCAACATCCAGGTTGTAGTTTATACCAGTTACAAAGTTGTGGAGTGGAAGGGGTCTCTGAAAAACTATCATTTGTCAGAGTTGCTCAGCGCCGGATTAGGGATGTGTGTGTGTGTGTCGCTCTTCATCCTTGATATATGAGGTATAGAATCTGTGTATAGTGTGCAAATGATGCATAATCTAATCTGCATATGCAATTAAGGACCTGAAAAGAACAGTTTCTCCTAAAATGTATGCTGTAGTAGTTATGTTTTATTGAAGCCAGAATTTGTATGACACTGGTATGAGGAGCTGAAGGAGTTAGGTTTACTTGGGAATCAGACCACTTACTGCAGCTTCACAAAGGTGCTCACTGTACATCTTGATGTAAGAACTGTAAGCTATAAATATGACAGTGGGAACTGCTTGGTTTTAAGCATTTTGGTAAAAGTTACTGTAGCTGAAAGGGAAATAAATTCTTGTGAAAATTGAATTTATTTTCAAAAGACTGTGGATGTGGAATATTTAAAAGACCTGTTTTCTGTTTGGAAATTCCAACTGTAATAGGCTTAATACTAATTCACAGACATCATTATTAGAAGAAATCAAGTGTGTGTGCTCTCAATCAGGTTATAATGTAATCTTCCAAATTGTTTATGCAAAAGTTGAGCATTTAAGGAGCACAATAAAGAAGACTGAAAGGAACCTGAAAAAAATTACAATATTATTGGATGTAAACATAGATAAATAAAAATACATATTTTAGTGTCTGAAAGATGTCCAAAAGAAACGGATTTGAAATGCATTTGAAACCAGAGTGAGGACAGATTCTTACTTGTAAGGTCATTCCATTTAAAACAACTGACAAGATGAAGTTTCTAGAAAATGAGTTATGATGTTTTAATACATTGAGTACACACTGAAATGACAATATTGTATTTACTCGTATAACTATGATACATAAGCATTGTTTAAAAGAATGAAAATATTCAGCTGCTGCTTTCTGTCCTGTAGGAAAGAAGTCAGTGGTAGAGAAACCCATCCCACCTGCAGAACCTGCTGAACCAGTGCTTTGTGGCAGCTTGGCCATTGGGGGAACATCACTTGCCATAGCAAAGGCTGCTGCCACCATCAGCCACATCCCATTGTACTTACATGTTGCACTGCTGAAACGTGATCAGGTACACGTGGCTTTTATCATTTTGTTTATTTTATCCTAGTTGTTGTCATTATTGTAGAATTCTGAAGCCAGCAGTGCCTTGTGGAAGTGTTATTACATTTACCTCATAGAATACACCCTCAATACCATTACCTGTAGCAGTCTTTGAACCCCGTGCCATAACTAAAAGAAATTATTCTGATTTTTACATTTTTATTTTCACCTGGTACTGCCAACTCTAGGAGTCACCTGAAGAAATGACTCTACCACTCCCAATGGTTACTCTGTTGAACTGTGAAAAAATTTCCCCTTCAAAATTGAAATTAGTGAAAGAAGTTATGCTTATACCACCAGTTCAGTTATCACTCAAACAGGTACTGTCTCATTTGTGTTTTTTATAAATGTATTCTATAGACATCACACTAACTATATGTGTACATAAGTATATAGTCCTTACAAACTGTATTTTTTATTTTTTGTTTGTTTGCAAGGCTGAAGTTTTAACAAATTTTAAATTTTAAAATTTTTTGAATTTGCTAAATTCTAACACCAATAATGTTATATTAAGCAAAAAGATGAAGATTTAAAACATAAACCAGGAAGATGTCAAGTTAAAAATATCTGTTAATATAGAGGAAAAAAACAATGCATTTAAGATATCAGGGAATAGTGTTACACAGGCGATTAGGATGTGATTTTACATTAGTAGGTTATAAATACTATCAGTTGATTGATACAGCATGCAAACAAGAAGATTCATAGCAAATTCACAGGAAAGCATAAAATATTTGGGAATAAGTTATGTTAAAATGAAATTGTGAAGATAGAAGGGAATACAAAGAGCAAGAAGGATGGGTAAGACAGAGGGGATCAACCCTCTGTGTTGCATTAAAGAATGTATCTGCACAGGATGCCTAGGTTAGGGCTGTGATTTCTACTTTGTATGCTGGTGACCTGAGCAAACAACTGAGCTTGATTCTCTTTCTTTTTGCTTTTCCTTTAACTTTTTCAAATTGTCACCAAGAGCTATTAATAAGGTTGCTAATTCTGTACCATTCAAAGCCAGAATGCCTCCTAGTGCTCATGGGAGAGTACAAAGCTGTTTGCTGCAATGCAAAACACACTGCTCGTCCCGAGCTGATGTGTTGTCAGCTGTGACTGACTTCTGCCCCCTTCAGTACTCCTTTACTGGCACAGTTTGAAGAAACCTGAAATGTGGTTTACCAAGTTTTACTAGTTTTACTGAGTTTTACTAACTCAGCTGAAAAGAAAAAACAGAGAGTCTTGCACTGAAAGCAATTGATTCATTTAATTGGAGTGTTCCCCAGTGTTTAAAATTAAGACAGTGGGTTTTTTTCCTGCTTCGTGGAAATACTCTGAAGGTAAATGCATTAAATCTTGTCAGGAATTCCAGTTAGAAATCTTAGATAGAGTCACAGTTGTGATGAGGGGTTATCATCATCTCACTTCTCAGATACTAGGCAGACCTGAATGCTGTTTTCTTGTTAGATTTAGGAAGGGCTACTTTTGGGGAAGGGACTGCTTTTCTTGCCATCTCATTCAGCAGCATAATCAGATATTCCTGTTCATTTCACTGCTACTAACCCTTTATGATTGGACACTGGACTTGGGTGGAGAGATTGTGTTAAGGAGTCTGTAATAGGTGGGTTTTTTTAAAAAGACTTTATATTAAGATGTGCATTTAGAACATGTGTTCTCTCCTGATTTAAGCTGCTAAAATGAAATAATACAACTTTCTTTTGAAGATTACTGTTGTTTAATTTCAGGGCATAGAAAGAATTCTGGATATTCAGAAAGAAATGACAAGACTGTTGGAGTCTCCTGGCAAAACGGTACAATAAAAATGTGTCCTAATAATGTGATGAACTTTATTTGATCTTTCTCCTACTATTGTCCTTTTAAACATAAACAGGGAAGACTCAGCCTTTTATAGGCTTAGTCTCATGACACAGCATATAGAAGATGTGTTTCTCTAGCAGATGAATAAAACACTGAAAATACAGAATAAAACATTGTTCTAAGCATAGTAAGACTTTCTCTATACCTGAGGAAATCTACTGGGAGTGAATGATATCACAGTGAATATTCAATATATCATTTTGATCTTGCTATGCCTCTTACACACAACATGTTCTATTCCAAGTACTATTAATGCAGGAATATTGGTAGTAGTACTGGTGTGTGTATATGCTTTTTGGAAAGCAAGGTTGTTTGGTTTCTCCAAATACAGAGTCTAGATTCTCATTTCTGAGATCCCCTGTATTTTTGATGGGCTAGGTGATAATGTTTTGAAAAACAAATGATGGTTGGACTGATGCTCAAGTAGACACAAACATGAAATTAATCATGAGCACAAAATAAAACTGGATAGATACTGATAGTATTCAAGACAATACAGAAGCTATTTCCTAGCTTAAATATTTGTAATCTCCTTAGACAAAAATTGTCTATATTTTTCCCCCCCCTTTTTTTTTTCAGAGGTGTTTCTGTCATCTTTGTATTTTTTCATGGAATTGATTTCTTTCTTCTTTCACCCTCAACAGCCTGGTGCTCAAGTGGCAGACAGTAAAAAAGGAAGAGCACAGAATTCAGGGAAGAAAGGTCTGGTAAGAAAAAGAGATTTTCATTTTAAGCCTTCAACAAGGTATTAACAACAGCAGGGAACCAATATATTCTTAAGAAATGAAGCATTAATCTACATCACCATTTTGGAAAGGCCAAGGCAAGACTTAAACATTCCAAATGCTCATATTTTACATAATCATTTAGATTCTTCTGACTGTGCCTTCCCTTCCTGTGGAACAATAGCAGAAATAGAGGAAATTTCTCTGGGATCTGATAATTTTTCTTATATAGAAATCCTGGTAAATTATCCAGATGAGCATTTTACAGGCCTGTAGCACCAGCAGAGAACATGCCCTTTTGATCCTGTAGGCCATAAAATTACTACCTGTAAGACCTGCATATTGTGCTGTTTCCTAACCCTGGGAGCAAAACTCCTCTCTTAATCGTGCTGCATTCAGTTCCCAGTTCCAGTTTGAGGTTATAGATAATGGCAGATACAAACCAGTAGCTAAAGGGCACCACTCACAAGAGAGCACAGGACATTATTTTATATGACTCAAGTGATCTTTTATCACTTCAAAACCTCTGGTTTATAGATGAGTTTTCCAAATCGTGGGATGGAAATGCCATGCAGGTTTTGCTCTCCATTCTGAGATGATTAAAATATTATCAAAGGAGAATTGTCACTGTTGTGGAGTATACAAAAGGAAGGATGAACAAAAGTTTTCCTATTTTATTCTTGCTTAAACAACACCAAATTCTTCATCATTAAGCTGCTGCTCAGTGTTTTTCTGGTGGTAATTTCTATATCCTTATCATAATATGTACTGCAGGAGGTAAGTTAGACTAATTCCATAATATATACATAAAAAAATTGCATTAGGTTCTCTGAAAAAATCCATTTATTTCAACAAAAGAAAACTAAAGGAGATAGTAATTAAAACTGAATTTTAAACTGATAAAAGCACCATGTTAGTTTTAACTTTAATGGGGGGGGAATGGAAAAATGACAAAGTAGGCAGTGAAGAAGTTATTTAGGTTATAGAAGTAAATACTAGATAGAGAAAAATGTTTCTGTAAAGAGAAACAGTACTTTTAATGGAATGTGCCAAGGCACAACATACGGATACTTTGAAAATCCCATGAAACTGCAGACTTAACCTCTCTTTGGCATTAATTACAGGAAGACTGCAGTATTTCTTGCTGTCTATCCTGCTGCTTAGTGCTCCAAAAGCAACAAGTCAGATTGTCTTGCATGTTGCTACCAAACAATTTCATAACAATTTCACCTGCATTTTCTTTCTAATTTTTATGTGAAGGAACATTCATATATCCTCTGTAGCTAAGCACCTGTTCTGTCTCTAATTAGTTCCCTAGCTCTTGTCAAAACCGATGGCTTCCAATTGACTTCTCTAGTCTAACCCAGTATTATATCCTGCTGCTTTCTGGGCAACTTGATGTCATTCTTTATAATCCAAAATTCACGGACCTTAAAGTTAAAAATCAGTGTTTTAAAAGTCTACAAAAAACCTGACAACTGAAGAACATGTGAAATACATGCTCAGTACAGCTCTGCTTGTGGCACATTTTCAGGAATACTGTCCCTGAAGCAGATAACTGCTAGAGATATTTCCCCTCTTTGAAGTTTGTTCCTTCTAAAATCCATGGAAGATTCTAGGGTTTCTTTAACAATACATAGAGTCAATATCAAAGTTGCAGTTGAGGAGAAATGGCTGAAAGCTGTTTAAAAGTGGAGAATATGTTTTTTTGACAAAGGGGTGGTCCACAGCACTTGAGTATTTGTGACAACTCACTGGTTGGTAAGAGTGTCTTTAAAATCTTTTTGTAAACCAGTACTGGCCATACAAGACCAAGAACTACATGACAAGACACATTTCCAAGGACTGTTAGCTCTCTAGTCATTAGCAATTGATTATCCCTCTTTCCTAGAGAATTGTCCTTAAATCTTCTGGTGAGATTTATAATTTGATGATTAAATACAGACTGAAATGATAGTGAGAATATATATACACACAAGTATTTGATATGTGTGTGTAAATAAAGTAATTGTTTTTGTTTTGTTTTCAGCCACAATTCTTAAAAAGAATATCACACTTGGGTTGCCTCACAACAGGATATGATGATCTAGAACAACTGCTACTCGTAATGCAAACAGCTTGCAACAACATAGGTCTGGAGCTAGGAACAGACATGTACTTAGCAATAAATTGTGCTGCTCATGAATTAATGGATTATGTAAGTTATTTTGCAATATTTGTTTTCTTGGGTTTTAAAAGGAACATAGCTATTTGTTGACAGTATTTACTATTATGTTGCAAACTCACCTAGAAGCTCCCTTTTTAAGGTAGCAATCAAGCAAATGAAAAGAATTCTCTCTGCATTTATAAATGATGGTTGAATCAGTCCTACAAGTATGGCAGATATGTCACTGGATTGGGAGTGCAAGGGGATGAGACCCACAGACACCCTGACAGCCTGACACAGCAGGAGCAGGGGAAATATGTGCATTCCTCCTCCCACTGGTGGTGCACCGTGGAGGACAAGGCTCACTGGACCTAGGCAGATCCCTGTTACAGCTTGTGTCCTGCCTACGGGGTTCTCTGTTACTTCCATTGTTTCACTTGGATCATTCAAACAGCCTAAGCCTGCCTTGCATCAGCCAGGTTTATTCCTTTTCTCTGTTTATTTAACACGATCTTTCAGATCAGGGTGGGTCAAATGTAGCAAACTGCTTTAATGGGCAGACACCTACTGCATCTCTGTTAAACAAACTGGCTTCGTTTCACATTTTCACATTACATCTCAGACAATCTGGAATTAAAGTATTAAGCAGCAAATCCTGGTTTGTTTGGGTTTTGGTTGTTTTTTTTATTTCACTACAAGCTAGAAATTAAATTATATTCCATCCACCTTTATTTAAAGGATGAAGAAAAAGAAGTTATTTACACAAGTATACTTCTGTAATTCCTTAACACCACTAGGTGCTTATTTTTTCATTAGCTCACACTACATCTGTTGTTTTCTTCAAACTACCCTGGTATTTCTATGTATTTTTACGGTATGTTTGTATATAGATTAATGTTCCTTTCATTGTGCATAAACATTCATTTTTTAATTTTTAGTTTTTAAATATTTTTATTTGACACAATTTATTTATCTCTAGATGAAGTCTTAAGGTTCTTGCCCCTTGTTCCAAGATTAGTTTTTTTTACCTAAGCAGAAAAAGGAACTTCCCATGAGATTTTGTGTATTTGGGTTTTCTATAGTACCAAAGCTTCCATTATTAATATCTTTTGTGAAAGCAGTTGATCTCCTGACTGTGATATCTGTATCTTATAACAGAATGTACAAAATCTTAATCCTTGAATTACCAGTAATTCTGTAACTTTCAGTTGTTGAACAGTTACAATCATTAAAGCAGTGGGTATCCTAGCTATCCACAGTTAATGCTCCTCCTAGGCTGCAGTTGGTGCTTCCCAAAATGATGAGACTAGTTTTAAACTAGTCATTTATTTTGAAAGGGCAAAGAGACAAGGAAAGGCAGTATCTTGGTTTTGAGCACTGAGGATGAGCTCCTTCCCTCAGCAGTATTTTCTTTATGAAAATATGGACAAAAAATTACCTTTTTTTTGGAAGGGAAAAATGTGATTTTTTTCTTCCAGGATTCAATCAAAATGTCAAATACTGCTAACTTTATGATATTGTAGTGTAAAACTGCAGTGTTGCCTAGAAGAAGCTGAAATAGACCTCTGGTTTTGGCAGTGGCATCATTCAGAGACTTTGGCATGAGCCCACTGTCATTTTAGGCAGTTTTCTATGACAATATGCTGACAATCTAGACACATAGTAAAGTAGGTGAGTGGATGCCTCCTGACTGGAGAACAGACATTCCCTTGCCTTAACAGAGATATCAGGGTCCCAAGATGTGTATGCTGAGGTTGGTACTCTGGTTTTTAAGGTCTTACCTTCCTTATCTTTTATGCTTTTTACTTTACTTTCTAGGACAGAGGAAAATATGAAATACTCACTGGAACTTTCAAAAGCCCTGATGAAATGGTTGCCATGTATGGGGAGCTGATTGATAAATTTCCTTTTATTATTGCATTAATAGATCCCTTAAGAAAAGAGGTAAGATACCAGAGTGCATTCCATGAAAAACTGATAATACTATTCATTGGCACATCAATGGCCTTTTTTCATTTTTTCAAAATACGTAAAATACAAAGCTTTGAGATTTTTGAGTCGTTGTACACAAAAATATCACTATAAAAATGCATCTAATTATTCATTTCCATGTCTTTTATTGACAATCACTCCACATTCTTCTATGCTTTTGACATAATTCCCAATGCAAAATAATCCTGGCATGAACAGAACACAGTCAATACTACAAATATTTTAAAGAATTACAAGAAATTGCTTTTTTATGTGATTCTGCTTGCTAAACCACTATTATTTGGATTATATTTTCCTTCTTATGTAAACAATTCAAGTTATAAAATTCAACTGTAATACAAATTATATTAATTTGGAGAAGCTTTGGGTATAGTTGTATATTCCTTAGAATCACAAAAAAGTTATTGATTGAGTTGTTTCTGATGGATATTTATAACCAAAGCCAGAACAGTCCTGTCACTGGCAGCATTGCTCCACAGAATTTTCAAAGTGGTAGTTAATAACCATGTATTAATTAATTCCTCTTTGATCAAAGTTAGAGGAATTAATTAATGTGGCAAATTGACTGCAGCAATAAAGTAAAATACTATTAAGCATGTTTTCAACTTATATATGGATGAGACAGATTGTATAACCTTAAATATTCACATTTATACATAGGATTAAGCCATGTATTGTAAAAAAGATAAAAACTTAATTGTTGCAGAACCTGCAACTGTAGACCTAGATTCTGCAGTTGCACAACTTAATAAAAATTTGCTCTTAGTGTCAAATTGCATACTTAATCTTCTTTAAAATAAATACATGAGGTTAATTTTCATGAATGAAACATGAAGACTGTGATTGAGGGCAGAAGCAAAGTGATGTTGGCTTTGTGAATCTGTCAGTGATTCTAAAACTGATTAATTTCAAAATCTATGTGATTCTGTCCTTCACTGGACTTTAAAAGATCATTTTTTGAATATCTGTTTTTAGAATTCCCTCACTTTAGTTAGCCTTTCCCTCCCTGTGTTGTTTCAGCTGCACTCTCTGAATTACCATGTTCCAAAACACCAGATTATTCCCCATTCCTTGAGAAACCTTATGAAGAAACCTATTTGCAGTATGACAATCTGCAGGAGAATAACAGCAGATAGTGCAGTACAGTTGGAGTTAGAGAACCACTAACGGAAATGCCTCTGCTTTTCCTCCTCCTTGCACATCTACAATTTCCCCATGCCATGTTTGCCACAGATAATTAGGTCCTTGAGGATTAGCTCTGGTGCCAATTCAGTAATTCATTGCCAGACACCAGACCACTTTAGTGCTTAAATTTAAGCATTTGTTCAGGTGTCAAAAACTTCATTTTCACTTACATATGGGCTTGAAATCTGCACAGGAATGGACCCTGATATAGATTGCAACTGGACAGGTAAAAAAATTTGTCTGATCCACAGACCAAGAATTAACTACTGGCAGAATGATGAAGTAGAAAAGTAATGTTTCTAATGTGAGAACTTTGCATTCTGTGGATACAAAGCAAGAAAATCATAAATTTCTTCTCATTTTTTACATATCCTTCTATTCTCTATTTATCCTGTATGCTGTGCCATGTGGACAGGGCATTAAAATCAAGAAACAAAGACCTTGAAAAAGATGGAACTTTGTTGGAAAGAGAGCATTGTATTCTGCTGTTCCCTGTGGGTCAGTGTTACAGCTCTGATCATCCTGTCCTATTTGCTGTCACTGAGTCTATGGCTGTCTCCTCTTTCATTATTTTATATTCAAATAACTGTGACTCCTGAAATATTAGTACATCGGAATAAAACAATAGGAAGTTTCTTTATATTCCATTAAAATAAAATAAATTTCAGGAAGGAATTTAAAATAGCAAGCCTCTACAGTTAATTTAATTTGAAATATTTTAAGCTATATTTTGTGCAAATAGTGTTGATTAATTCCTTATTAAAATGTATGTTTTCTAGCAAAATCTTAAAATGCAAGGAAAATTCCAGTGATATGTTTTTCTTAGGTAGACAGATTTAAAATACAATATAAAATATAATATATTTGTATGAAGGATATCTTTAGAATTAAACCTGAATTATTAATATTTCAAAATTAATTTTACCTCCTCAGTTAGGGGTTACATTCAGTTTAGTTTTTTAAAATCCAGTTATTTATTTGCTTTGTTTTATGCAGGACAGACAGCAATGGAGTAACATATGTTGTGCACTTGGTTCCAAATGTTACCTGATTGCTGAAGATGCTGCCACATGCATTTCCAAACTTAAAACTGACCAAAATATAAACACACCAGTGTGCAGTGGTGTTGTCCTAAAATACATTAACCAAACCAAGGTATCAGACCTCATAGAACTTACTGGAATTCTCGATGGTGAGTAGAGGGGG
Organism: Campylorhamphus procurvoides; assembly: GCA_013396655.1. NCBI lineage: Eukaryota > Metazoa > Chordata > Aves > Passeriformes > Dendrocolaptidae > Campylorhamphus > Campylorhamphus procurvoides. The sequence continues at coordinate 859,817 of WBMV01007818.1, forward strand.
GGAAAGGCTGACTTTCAAACAAGCTACAACTGTAAATATTACATCTTTTTATTTAATTATTGCCACTTCTAATTTAGAAAGCACTTGTCAGAAGAAACGTGAAATCATGTTTTGATTCACAAATTTAAAACAGCATTTGAGGGTTCAGCTACAGCAGTGTGCATGTTTTGAATGTGGGTGCCCTTTGATGCTGCAGATGAGTGTTACACAGATAGATATCAGAATTAAAGAAAATAAAAAAGATGTGGTCAGTCTCAATTTTGACTGTCACTAGTATTTTTAATTAAAAAATCCAAACAAGTCCAAAATGTTTAAAATTGCAATTTATGTAGATTATTGACTACAAATTATTGAGCCTTCGTGGCAACTGTGCTAAGAACTTGTGCAGTTTCCCATGTAAGATTTTTCTTTGTATTGCTTTCTCTTGTTTCATTTTTATACCCGAGGAATAGATGGACAAATTTAAAATGTCTGAGTTCCTTACTTATTCCTTAAAAACACCCAGAATCGCTATATCAAAACGAGTAAGTAGCATCTAAAAGGTGTCATTCAGTCAGGATTGTAAACTCTTTTTTATAGTGAAGAAAAATCATTACTATGTTAAGGAGTGCATTTAAAATAAATAGAACAGCCTTCTAGCCTGATCAGACAGGTTGATGAGAGACAGAAACTAAGATAGGATGCTAGATATTCCCTTATCCGTGCTGAAAATAATGTTAATGCAGCAAACTAATATAGTTGGCATTTTTATGGAATGGGTTTCCCTGGTTTACTCCTGTTTGTATTTAAGCTTAGACAGCCCAAGGGTAAAAAATGAATGAGAAGTCCAAACAGTTTTCTGTGTCAAATGTATAAAATATACACTAATGAGGGTTTTCACTCCCATTATATATATAGGTCAAAGACATATTACCATATTAGGAAGTCCAGATGGAGAATCTTCTGATGATAGCCTGGTGGATCTGGTAAGTATTGAGAGCTGTTCAATTGCAGAATTGCCAAAATACTGCTTTTAACATGTACAATTTTTTGAGGAGAAAGCCTTTTTGTGCCTCAGAAAGAAACAACGTTTTACAAAATGGGCTTTTTCTGGAGAGTTGGTTTTTTTCCCCACAGAGAGTTATTCTTTGAGTTTAAAGAGAAGACGCAGGAAATTTGCCAAAGCAGGGAGTATATTCAAGAGTGTATATGATCTGTTTGGTTGCATTAGCTTATAGAAAATTGTGAGTTGCTTAAAACATTCCCATGTGGTAATAATATTTTAAGCAAAAATTCCTAACACTCCTATATTTAGTCTTTTTGTATTAAAGCTACATTTGCAAATAAAATTTCATTTCATATGCCAGTGAAAATTATTGTTTGCATCCGGCACATCTTTCATTAAGAGATTTTATTTCTACTTCTCGCGGGGTTTTTCCCTGTAGAAAGATAAGGGTGTTAAATTAAAGTAGGATACCGTGTTTAATAATTAAAGAATGACTTCACTTCCCAAAATGTGGAGTTTTAAACTACACGCTTTCTCATTTCAGGCGGTTGGACTGGGTGCCAGGTTTATCAAGTTGGGAGGTCTTTCCCGCGGAGAAAGGGTGACCAAATACAACCGCCTCCTTGCTATAGAGGAAGAACTGGCCAAGAATAGAACGCTACGTATGAGCTTCTTTTTTACTTTGTTTTCAGCTTGCAATGAATACGGGAACAAAGATTGGAGGGAGAATGATTGAAACTGCACCACAGGAGGGAAGCGAAATCAAAAGACTATAAATAAGAGCTGACAAAAAAAACCTAGGATAGCACTTGCCACAATGTATATTGTTGTCCTAATGGATTATCTGTTTACTGAATGTTAAAATAGACCCCTTCTTGAGGAGTAGCCTACATTAAGCTTTTTTTTCCAGAATTAATTGGTTGGAGTCTTGAAGCCCACAGTGCAAAAGGAACAAAACAAAAACCATGCATGTAACATGTCGAAAAGCTGCCAAAATGGAATTTTAGGCCAAATACCCCACCTCCCTCGAGCCCCTAAACATATATTGCTAACAAAACTTCATTTCACGGCCCTCTTTTGTATGTTACATTTCCAGCAAAATGTGTTTGGAAAGCTACAATTGCATGGGTAAGCCCTAAATAAAACCCAAGAAAACCCGAATTTGACGATGTACATTCAGCCTTAGCCACTTGTATGCATCTGCCTGCCCGCGTTTCAGGCTCTGCATCTTCTTTTTACACTATACCACGGCACTGTTAAATGCTTAACAGTTCATTAGAGCCACTTCTCACTTGCTCAGGTATCAATCAAGCCAGAATAAAGACCTGAAGTCTGAAGGGGTGGCAGAGAGACAAGGAGCGGAAGAAAGGAAGGAAAGGGTTTGCAAGAATTGTATTATGCCTAAGAAAAAGAAACAAGAAGGAGAATTAAGTCATTTTACCCTCTTGCTTCTAATAATTTTCAGTGTTCTATACAAAGGGTAGCAGCACTTGACATGCACACTATAGAACAAAGTTTTTAGTTGAAATATTTTTATTGAAAATATTTTGATGTTTTTGAAATCTCCCCCTTGCGTATAAATAATCATTGTGGAAAAACAGAAACAGAGACAGAAATTCCTTTTTTTTTGCTAAGAAAGTGGTTTCACAGAATGCACTTTTCATAAACAAGACAGATAATTACAGAACTATAAATTTTAACTGCCTCAGCAATATTAATATATTCCCTGCTCAAGTGGTATAGTCGAAACAAAGGAGCTCAAGTCTGACAAATATTTAGACCTGTATCTCACGAAACGAAACAGCAGCAATTCCCAGCACCGTTAATCGTTTGGCAGAAAACAAAATCCAGTAACTAAATCAACAGCAGGGCAACAGTGAGCCAGCACGTCTGAGCTGCATACCAAACTCTTCATTTGGGAATACACGGGAGAGGCTGCCGGGAGCACTCCGTGGTGCATCCATGGGAGGGGACACCGACCCCTCAGGGGTCCCATAGGGGCGTCTGAGGGCCCGTACTGGTCCAGGAGCACCGTGGCCACAGTGACTGTCCTGCTGCCTCCCTCTGTCCCTGCAGGGCTGTGCAGGGCTCAGCACACACAGCCCCGATGGTGTCGGGTCACCACCTTCACCTGGATGGGGTGTGTGCCCTGCTGGTCACAGAGCAGCAGAGGGATGGGGTGGGCATCGTGTGTGTGGCCAGAGAGGGAGCTGGGTGGTGAGGTTAGGGATGCAGGAGTCAGGGAACTGGGAAAAACAGCAGTGAGAACTGTTAACGGGATCAACATCCATCAGGACATGGCTTACATGAGGTTCTTAAAGCCTGGGGGTAGAAAAGAGGCAAATGCAGCTGGTGGGAACTTTGGCAAGAGCACCAGTGCTGAGGAAGACAGAGGTTCAAAAAATAGGGCAGGAAGGTGAGATGATCAGTGAAGAAGTGCGTGCAACAAATATCCCAGCTCAGGCTGCTGTGCACCGTGCCCTGATCTGTAATCACACTGCAGCACTGGTGCTCCTCTCATTCTAAGGCCCAGACGTTTAAAGGTGTTTAGACTCATGTAAGGATCATGTGGCATTTTAAAACACCTGTGTGCACCAGAGAATGTTACAGAAACCAGATTACAGCAAACACAAATTCTTTTTTCTCTTCTGTTTCAGGTGAAGCAACCCTTGAATTTATTACTTTTGCTGAAGAATCACAGCCAGAAAATGAACCTTCCGATGTACTTGCTCCCCCAGAGCAGGATTAGTTGCCTCCACAGCCCTTGCAGGTTCACAGCCCTCCTGCACAGCTCCCAAAGAACAGCATGCTGACCTAGGCTGTCAACATTAGCTTGGGGATAGATTTCTAAGAAAAAATATTCTAGTAAGAAACTCATATATTAACTATTCTTTAATCCATTTATGTTCATTCTAGTATAAAATTCATCTATCAACTTTTCCTTAATCCATTTGTTTTCAAGCACTTTAGCCAAACATTTCTAAAAGCTTTCAGATACAGGCTTCTGTTTTCCCAGGGACCATTGCCCTCAACTGAAACCAAGTTAACTGAGCAGTGACTATAATTTGAAAACACCACAAAATTCTGTGCTGTGTTTACAAATTGACAAAACAAATACTGCTGTGTTAAGCCCACAGCTAAATGTTTGTTTTGGGGAAGTCGAAATTTCTCTCCATACAAAGAGCAAGCTGTTGACAAACAGTGAAAAAAACCCCACCACATTTTACAAAAAACAAAGGCCTTGACTGTTATGCTGCTCCATCCCCCCACACCCGTCAATGCTGCCCTTAGATCCAGCCTGCAAGGGAGGTTTTGCTCCAATTCTAGCTACCAATCCAAGTGCAACCCCCAAATGTAGGGCACGAAGCTGTAACTGGCATCATTAGGGAGCCCGCTCCGGTCGGAAGCGGGGAGTAACAAGTCAATTCCACAAGGTCTGGGAAACTTGTCAGGAGTCTTTTTAATAAGCAACAATGAAAAGTTAAAGAAATAATTTATGTCCTAGGTAACAAAACAGTTTAAATAAAAGAAATACTTCTTGAAAAAACTTTTGTAGAATTGGAAAATTCGAACATATAATACAGCAGCAATAATTTGAGGAAAAATACATATATGAAATATTGCATTTTAAATTCAGTGTAACAGATAACTAAGTGAAAAATTAACAACCAGAACCAGCGGCCTCCAGAAAATGAAAATATCAATGAGAGACAAATTTCCCCAAGTTCAGGAATTGTATGTAGTTCAGTAAATAGGTTAAGTCCAAGATTTTCTTAGCAAACATGCAAAACCCACCAAAATAGATGTGAAACCACCACACTCATTACTATTGTTTTATTTTTAGGAAAAGCACCAGACAGTTGCATGCAGAGCCAAACCAACAAACTCAGAACATTCATCCTTCAATACTATCACTGTTTCAAATAATTAAATAAAAAAGAATCCAAGTGCATTCAAGTACGTGACCACCCAATTTCAGTTACACAAATCTTTAGGTAAATCCCTGATTACATTTGTTCATTCATTATAAAAGAATGAGATCCTGTGTTGAATTTAAAAAGAGACTACAGTGGAATGTGAATTGGCAGTGAAGCAAATCAATTATGTTCCTATCTCACTGTCTTCATAGGAAGTAAGGGCTGAGGGGAAACTGGGATTTGTGTTATCAAATACAGACATCTAAAGTGTCACTTAATAAAGAAATTAATGCCACCAGTGTGTGCCAAGTTCAAAGCAAGGGCTTATTTGTCAGCACAGTGAGCTTTCAACTGAGAGTTCTCAAAATGTTGGTTCCAAATAACTTGCACTCCTAGAATGACTAAATCCCAAATGTAGCCCATGCCCATTGCAGCCTAGGGCAAATTATTTGCAGTAAACTCAGACTCCAGTTACAGCAGTTCCAAAATTTGCCATATAGCATTGAAATAAAACCCAGGAATAATCCTCTTTTGCAAAGCTTTTCATCCAAGTGAGAGCACCAGTCCCAGCCCACAAACCTCTCACTATGGCTAGGGTTGCCAAAAGTCTTGGTACCACAATGAGATGCTGCACTGCCTCTGCTTTTCAGTCTCTGGGGAAGCTGTCCCCTGGGCAACCTGAAACAGGAGGGTTGTGCTTGTGCTTTTTATTTCCTCAAAGGAACCTGTATAGGGACAGCAATAAGGGAACAAGCAGGATCTTGGCTTAAGTAAATATCAAAATATTTTTAAATCAAAGTGTCTAAACACTTTTTTTAATAATTAGAAACATGCCCCATACTGAAGCTGGTGAGCATGTAATCACCTTCACAGGGTCTAACCCAAAGCTGCCCAATTTAAGAGGGATGCAAGGGGCTTCTGGCAACCTTTAACAAGGCATCTCCTCAATAAAAGAAGAATTAAAAAAGCTTTTTCGTAAAGGTATCTGAGACTAAGAAATGAATAACCATACCTGCAAAATTAAACATGAAAGGGATTTTGAGTGACACACAGTTATTTAACACTTCAGTGCATGTAACAAATCTGCATACAAAAAGACCATTTCAATCTGTATTCTTGAAAACTGTCTGGAGTACAGACTGTAGCCCCTAGTAACACACCTAAGCAATTCACATGTCCAGATAATGATTCCCAAAAGTTACAGCCTTTCAGAATAACAATTAACAGTTAGAACTATCTGTTTCTTTTATTTTCTCAACATTATTTTCTTTGTGCATTGGCTTGCTTTTTTCTTCTTTCATTTTGTTCTGGTTCAGCGTGTTTTCAGACATCTGATCCCCACTGGTGGACACAGGATCTAAAACTACAACGGATTTGGTGTCTTTTTCACTGCTAGAAGCTTTTCTTGTTAATTCTGTATGACTAGTTGATCTAAAGAAAAAAGAATAAATATATTAATACAGGTGACAGTTCACATATTCAGAAGAAAGAGTATACATACACAGAAAAATATTTCTATGAGTAGCATATACGACCAGCACAGGTCTAAGGTAGTAAACAGATTTACAGATTTAACAGCTGTTATGTACAGACAGCAGTGCACAAAATGCAGCAGTCACATTACCACCCCTGCATCATTTGTTGAGCTGGGCATGAAAGATGAAAAATGAACTCACAAGGCACTGAAAAAATTCTTAGACTGTGAAAGTATCAGTTTAAAGCCTTAAGAATTTATTTGCTCATCTCAGAGCTGGTTTTAGGTTCCCCCATGTCCAACAGAGCAGCTGCACTCAAGAGGAAATGCCACCAGGTCCTGCAGTGTGTGCTGACAGCCCTGCAGGCAGGGGAGGGCACGGGGCCCCTCCACACCTCCGCCCCAGAGCCACCTGCAGGGCTGTCACTGCTGCACTCCACGACTGGAGGGACAGGCACAGTGTCACCAGGTGTTCCCTGTGCCTGCCAGTGTCTCCCTGGGAGAAAGAGCAAATGATTTCTGGAAAGTCATCCACTTGGTTTGCTGAGCTCTCAAGGGCATTAGACCTACCCTCTGCTGCAGAGATGGGGTTACACCACCACTGCCTGCAGGGCAGGGATTCCTGCAGATAAAGAGCCCCCTGAGCAGGGAGGAAGGAAGGAAAGGTCAGACACACCTGGGTTATTTGTCGAGCCTGGCAACATGCTATAAACACTAAAAGCACTTGTCTATATTTCAAAAGTGTTGAAAACATGCAGGCAAATCCTTAGATTAGCTGGAGTGCACCAGCAGAGAACATGGCAAACACTGGGAACGGTCGACCCGAACAAGTGGCACTTTGGGGTGTTTCCCAACGCCACCTTAACCCTGCTGGGTGGGCAGAGAGGTTGTACCTCCCCTGCTGTGCCCTCAGAGCCTGCCAGCCCCTGTGCCTGAGGACATGGAGCTGGACAGGCCCAGGGCAGGCAGGGCCCATCTTTAGGCAGGGCCTTACACACCAGTATGGACGGACTGCAGATGTCCATACACCCCAAAGGGGACTTGGGCTAAAATCCATGCTGGGAGGTCCCACCCACACTGCTGGGTGTGCAGCTCCGCTCCCTTGGGAAGCCCAGCTGTGGAGCTGCTGCACACCACTGCACTGGGGAGTCCACAGCCTTTACTTCCCCACCTTTCATTTTTCATGCTCACTTATAAGGAAGAGCCTTCCATACTGGTAAGACAACACTCTAGAAAGAAAAAAGTAGAATCAGCTGGAGGCCAGAGACAGAAATTCAGCTACTGGATCCATCTGCTATGAACTGTCCTTTATTGTGACAGTCTTTGTCCCAAAGAAAGTGACAAAGAAAAGAGGTCACCCCACTCAACAATTAGAGCATGGAGTGGGGAATGGACTGGCTCCCACCTGACAGGGAGAGAGCAAATGAACAGGTTAAAACCAAATAAGTAATCACAGAAACAACAGTTGCTGCACTTTCCATTTCAGAAAGAATTTACTCGGCTCGCTACTGCAGTGCTGGATACGGCAAATGAAATTTCATGTTCAAGCTTTAATTACAAGAATTGTCTCTAACATTAGAACTTTGGTATAAGTTAATTAATGCAGAAATTTGCACTAATAGATACAGTTTCAGACTCATTTGATTATCATCAGAAGCTAGTGATTTCAGAAAGAAAGCAATGCTTATTTAATGCAGAAGTTGTCAATCATTCAGAAAAATACAAGGTGGGGTATTTTGAATGTTACAGCAAATTAAACTTTTTAAAGCAGTGTAACCAGAAGAGGGTTATTTTAAAAAGTGCTACTTTTGAAAAGCTGATTGCCCAACACTATCAAAATGGTCAAAGCCATAAATGCCAAGTTCATTTTTATTTCACTTTGGAGGTAACTATCTTTCAAATCCCAACAGCTGGACTATTTAATACAATCTGGTGAATCAAAGTATAATTCTTCACTGGGCTCACAGTGGGGAGTCTGCATTAGTGTATGGCAGCATTCCAACAACTGATGCACAGCCAAACGCTCTGAAGTCTGTTTCATTTATAACAAAAATGGATAAAATGGCAATCATATTTACCACCTTCAAAGGACAGAAAAATGAAAGATGTCGATATAAAATAGTTTAATGGAGAAAACTGGTGATTAAATCAGCGTTTCAAGCATAAAAATAAGAATTACTATCCGACTTTGTTGTACCAGTACTCCCTTCTTCAAATCCTTTACACTGGTGCAGCACCAGCCTGACAGTGCTGCTGTTACAACTGAGGCACTGTTAAAAATTATGAACCCTGTTTATCAGGTATTCAGAGCTCACTTTCAACAGTTTGTCAAGAGCAGAATGTTTCAGTGCAAGAATGAACATAATTTCGGTGCTCCCTCTCAAAAAACAGTTCTTACTGCTACAAATAAAGCTGGGAAAAACAATCAGTACAGATAGTTTTGAACATTTACAAATTTGTCCAGCCAAGGTATTTGCATTTAGTTCTGTGCAAAGCTCTTCCCTCATTCAGGTTGTTAATGTTGTTATCAGTATTCTTGTTATTTGTCCAACTACATATTTAAGCCAGAAATAGAGAACGTAGTTCTATTGTACTCATTCACATAGTTGTTTATAAGTCTGCATATATTTTTATGACTAAACATAAAATCTGTACTGAGAAATACAGATTTAAATGATAAATACACTTTAGATTAATTGTATGGGATATGCAAAGTACCTGTGCAGCTCTGAGGACGGCCTGTGATATAAGAGTATCAAAAGCAATATATTCTATTTATATGGTTACAGACCCTACAGAAGGTGCAAAAGTAAAAGGTAATGCCTGATGGGCTGTCTGTGAACTAGCACTGCTGAGCCCTTTGTATGTAGTTTACACTAGGAGTACAGAAAGACAAAGTAAGGATCAGACTGTCAACAGAGACTTGGATTCTCTTTGTTTCCTCTGCTTATTATTAGAATGTTTGCTTTATTTAACCTTGCTTGGTGCTCTGTTAATGAAATCATGGTCATATATTTTCATTATTAACCAGAATTTTATGTCAATATCATGGTAAAAATTAAGTCCCATCCAATTTTCTCACTATATATAAAAGCAGACGACTAAGGGAAACCATTCCAGGAAATCACTGCAGGAAAATCCATGCTTTTGAATTTAGAATACACCAGCAACAGTCTATTCCAACAAAGGCTGGTTTTGCAAGTACACAGTAGTAGCATTGGAGATTCCATGTGGACCCTCTGCCTGGAATCCAAGATTGTATGAAGTAACTTTTGCTACAAAAGCCAATGCTAACATGGCCTCAAATGAGTGTACACCCAGGATGGTAAAACAGCTGTCTGCTGTCTTCAGTGCAAAACTGCTTTCAAAACAAAAATAAAACCCAACCACTGCTATTCCTTACTCCCCAAAAGATGGGAGTTAAAGCATTAAGTAAATTTGATGATTGCTCACTACCAGCTGCTTCTTTATAACACTTAAAACCAGGCCTGCGTGTCAATTCCCTCTCCCCATTTCCCTGACACCACCCACAGTGACCCCCAGCACCCCCCTTTTGCTGCAGGTTCCCTGTAACTGGGCACACACATCACTCCATGCTCCCATCTCTCTGTCCTTTCCAAGACACCATGCCGGGAGGGTCTGCCAAGGGACAGCAGCTCTGCTGTCCTGTGTCTGATCTGGCCTAACCAGCCCATGTTGGTGTCAGGATGCACAGGAGGGCAGGGCTCAGCCAAGTGTCACCCTGCCAGGCCACATGAGCTGAGTCCATTTTATCCTCAGTCGAAAGAATGAAAGAGGAATTCATTGAGAATAAAAGCAAAAACTGCAGAGGTGTTAAGTATTTCAGAATTCTTGAGAAGGCAGGGGAATAAAACTGACAGGATCAAAGGCTAATACTGAGCAATAGTAAACAATTTACCAATTCCAAGTTTTCAATGAACAAAGAATTCCATCACACTACTACCAGTATTTGTCAAAAGGAAATGACAGGAAATACAGTGGCACTAGTGAATTTTACATTGTTCCCTTCTCTAATAGTACCAGTGCTATCTCTACCATCAGATATCTTTGAAAAAAGTGCAAGAAACCACCTCCATTTCAGAATGCCCCTGCTAAATCGAGCTGAGCAGAAAGACAGTCAATGCAGCAGCCAGCAGAGCAGCACTGCAGTCTTCCTTTAGAATGGAGATTGTTCCTGGTTTTAGGTGCTTTTTCTGAAAATGCTCAAAAAGACTGGCAAGCTCATTTAAATGAAGAATCTCAGAGAGCATCTACCTGCACTGAGAAGGCACAAAAGGAGTACAAACTAAGAAAAATGTGAGACAGTAGCTTTTAAAACAGTTAAAAACTGAAAACATTCTCAGACTCCCAGAACATCCCATTGTTTTCTTCATTTCTTGTTCAAACTCAATTGCCCATGTTCCACCTGCACTGAAAACCTTTGCAGTCCAGTCTCTCTGAGGCTGAGCTGCTCCCTGCAGAGCTGGTAGATGATTTGGGGTACTAAAATTACAGCCAGGAGAAGGAGGACAAATCCTTTAATTGTATAAAATCATCAGATTAAGACTAACCCTCTCTGTAGTTCACTCTGTTAGCAGAGAACTGCCCAGAAAGACAAAGTGCTGAAAAAAACCCCACCAAACCCAAAAAACCCAGGGGCAGAGCCAAACACACCTTTCCCCTCTGTGCCTACACACCACAGGGGGTCATGGGAACCCTCTTTGCTCCCAGGGGAGCTAAATTGTCACCTATTCTCTTCTAAGCAGTTGTCACAGAATGGCACTCATGCTGGGCTAAACACTGGGGGAGAGATTTGCAGAGGAAGGTGCCTGCACACTGAGGTGAGGCCTCAGTTTCTCTATGGGACACACACTACTGATGCCTCCCACCTCAGCAAAACTTTACACATTCCAATCAGCTGCTTAGTGGCTCCAGACCCTCCTAACAATCTCCTGCACTGAAATAACACCTACAGTTGTAAACTCAAATCTTTCTTCTGAATTAAGTTACAGAATCACAGAACATGCTGAGTTGGAAGGGACTCACAGGGATCACTGAGTCCAACCCTGCTCAGGACCATCCCCAAGAGTCACACCCTGTGCCCACGAGTATCACCCAAATGCTTCTTGAGCTCTGTCAGCCTTGGTGCTGTGCCCTCTGCCCTGGGGAGCCTGTTCAGTGCTCAACCACCCTCTGGGGGAAGAACCTTCTTCTAATACCCAGCCTAAACCTGCCCTGACACAACTTCAGGCCATTCCCTCAGGTCCTGTCACGGGAGACCAGAGCAGAGATCAGTGCCTGCCCCTCCTGAGGAAGCTGTAACTGCAATGAGGTCTCCCCTCCATCTCCTCTTCTCCAAATTCTCTGAGGTATCAGTCAGTCTGATTACAGGAAAATTTCAGAAATAACCTGTATTTATCAATGTTGTAGTCCTGCTCTCCAGTCCCTCCCTTGGCCACTCACACAAGGAGAAGAAAACAGAATAAATCCTGCACTGCAAGAGCCACCTGGCAATTATGAGATGTGCAGTCCTCTGCTGTGCTGTGAAAGGTTTGCTTGGCTGCTACAAACAGCTGAAACAAGTCACACCTGTGTCAGATTTCAAGGAATTGCAAACGATGAGAGAGCTGTATCCTTTAACCTCAGGTATGAAAAAGCAGGAGCCACAACAAACTTTTGTATGTCCTTGTCTTTTAGGGTATCTGGTCCAGGCAGTGTACTGGTTGTTTATTTAACACAGGGTACTTTAGGGAATGTGGCGCAACAGGAGCAGATGTGTAGAGGAAAACAGCTTCAGACCAGGGTCCTCTGAACACATATTTTGGGGGGTTACTCACTGAACTAGCTCTCACATGGCCCCTGAGCCACCCACTGAATGCTGGATCACATCTCCTGGTTTAGTTTCCCTCATCCAATGAATCCAGGAATCCAGTTTATGCCCTAAGAACACTCCAGGATACAAATCAAAGTACAGCAAATGGGGACAATAGGGAGATTTGCTTCAGAAGTGCTCAGCTGATCCAAACTAAACTGCTGGTACAGAGGTACCCAGGGGAGCCCAGAAAAGTGCCTAATTACAGAGCTGGCTGTGAGACGTGTTAGCCAGAGGAACTTCCCTCTGATGCCTGCTTCAGATGAGTCCTGGTTCCACATAGTGCTTTCCCACCAACCTTTGCTGCAAACAGCACCCGTGAGGGAAAAGTAATTGCAGTGCCACGTGGTTATTCCTGCCTCGGGGTTATTGCTGCTCCTCCCTGCCAGCCCGGCTGCACAAGAGTGGGAGAGCCCCAGCACCTTCTCTCTGGCTGGAAAACCATCCTTAACGATGAGCCTTTCCAATTAAGCAGGTTCACCAGTGACTCAGTGCAAAGAAGCCCTGCAGCACTGAGGAGTCTGGCCCACCACATTTGTTTTAATGCTTTAAACAGATAAATTAAAGTGAAATGTGTCTTTCAGGATGTCACTGAATAGGCAAGCTGAGAAATAAATTGAGCTTCACATATGCTTTTATAACACATAACAACTGTGACTGTCAACACAAGATCCTTTTCACTGTCGATTCACCACGCATTCTGAGAGACCTTGGGGCCTGCAATTATTTCATTTCCTTTCTTGTAAATGCAATTTCCACTTAGTTTGGTGGAATAAAGGTACACAAAAGGTAGAGGGAGTTGCTTGTATTTTCTGATTCGTTCAAAATTGTAGAAATGCACAAACTACAAACAGTATTTTTCAGGAACAATCTCATCCTTCTGTCAGGGTAGGTGTTCCAGGAAAATGCAATGGCATTATTCATCTCAAATTAACGGCTGAACAAATCTTCATCTTTCTGATTACATTAAAATGAAGATCATCTTTCTTCTGAGGATACTTAAATGAAATAAAAGGGGAAAATACACATGATTGGAAAAGGCATTCTGCTTTTAATACTTGGTGTGAATAAAATATAACTGTAGGGCACAAAAGGAAATTGGGCTTTTTATCCACTCAAAAATAAGTGATGAAGTACCTGCAGAAGAGTGAAGTTCATAAAAACAGATGCAAACTGAACATCCAGCTCATTTGTCATGACTTACTCCCTTGAACCAAGCAACGGGGACTTGCTAGAATTGGCACTGGTGGTATTTTTTAACTCATGGAGCAGGAAATCAGAGGTTTAATTAGGCATGACTACAATATTCTGCCAATCTTAATTGTCTTACCTATTTCCTTTTCTTAAAGTGACAAAGTGACAAATAACCTGGCAAGTGCCCAGCCCAAATCCAAAAGGAGTTTGGTATTGTTGTAAAACAAACCACTCCTTCAGGGAATCAGTCTGAAATAAATACTGCTGAAAGCAGGTTTAACTCTCTGGTGCTGGACTGGCACCTTGGGTCTTCAATCTGCTGCAACCAAAGATTCTTTTTTAAATCTGAGTTTTCAAAGTAATTTAAAATTTCTACCAACAAACTTTTAAGAGGAGTAGTCAGGACTTGTTCTAGTCCAACAGAAATCATTTTGCACACCTGCATAAAGACCCAGATGACTTGTAATTGTATTTTTTTAAATATTTGCTAGAAGCACTTTTAATCAAGAGTTATCAATATAACTATCATCCCTCTTCTCTCCAGGAAATGGAGAAAACCCTCAACTTGGCCACTCCTCAAAAACTCTTGAATTCTTTTCTGTGGCAGAAAAGATGAACTTTTTTTGAAGAATGTTCACACATTTTAGAGGAAAAGAATTTTATTACAGAGAATTGTATTTCTACTTTCATGTGAAACTGCAAATTATTTGAGGAACCAGGGGTAAACAGCTGCAGACTGTGCATTTATCTTGTTAACCAAAACTGATACTAAATCACTTTCAAAATGCACCAGTTAAACACATCTAGTACTAAAATATATCTAGAAATCCATGTTCTACTTACTGCAAAGTAGGCTTGGAGCCTGGTGCACCCTTAGGCTGGTTGGAGACAGGACCTGAGTCGGGTACTTTGGAAGTGAATTCTGTCTCCACGTCCTTCTTGTTCAAGGCTGTCTGTGCAGCGCTGGCTCCCGAACCCAGCACAGGCAGAGACTTGGATTCTGATGTGGCCAAGATTCCAGTGGGACCTAAAACCCAAAGAAAGTTCAATGCTTCTGTTACCCGGACTGATTGGCCTAGAAACACTGTGAGAGCACAGCAGAACTCAGGCCAATGGCAGAAATCAAAATGGAACTTTAATGAACAGCATCCAGTGCATGGAGACTGTCAAAACACCAGATTTGCAGCCTCTGCTTTCCCCACCAAGATTAACCCTCTCTTGTGCCCCAAACAGTGCTTGCTGTATTGGCACAGCCATGCTCACAATCCCCTCATCTTCTGGGGTGGCAAGTCCTGCTGCCCACACAGCACCACCCAGTCACAAGGTGCCAGTGCTCTCCATACCTGGAGCAGGAGTGAGAGCTGCCTGATGACAGAAAAGCCTGTTCTCAACACTAATGAGGGGCCAGTGAACTGGCTACAATGTCCAACATAAAACTACACAGTGACATCCAAACCAGCCACATCTGCATCAGCTATGGCACAGACTTACACTTGTACGGACTGTGTTTGTAACCAAGCAGAACATCAACAGGTTCTTACAGATGACAGCAAAGCACAGCATAAAAACTGCAGACCTTTGCTCTGCAGAGGAGGAGAATTCAAATCATCAGTCCCAAACCCTCAATTCTCTGGTTACCATTACTTTCGAGAGTATTTTCACAGTAGGCTCAGACTATTAACTCCAGCAACAACATCTGAGCTCCAGGCTGGAAAAAGGAACCTGAGTGTGTCTGTGTGTGCAGAAAATTCTGACAGAGGCATATCTTGGAGAAAATAGGAATAAAAACCAACAGGAAGCGAGTCACTGTGGAAGTGGGCAGAGTTATCCATAAGGGCTGAAATGGCAATGGTCTGGAAGAGAAAGTGAAGCTTCAAGAGTCACTTAATGCAGGGAGAGGAAGAGGAGTACAAAGGAGAGCAGCACTTACTGCCACTGTCCTGGTCAGTGGTCACTTTCCGGCGCCGCAGAACCCGTTCCAACTCTGTTTCACCACTGTCTGTTTCAAGGGACTTCAAGCTTCGGGAACTAGTGGATTTATTCAGTGTTTCCTGGAGCAAGAAACAGGCATGAGAAAGTCTCCAAGGACATATTAATGTCTTGCCAAACATCTCATATGCACAACTACAGAATTTTTTAAATTGCAGTTCTAGAGCAGCAAGGCAAGCTCTTCCCTTAGTACAGCAGTGAGTATCTGGGGATCAGCTCACCACTCCTCCCCTTACTTGGATTTCCTGATGTACAGATAAACCACACTTACTACACATTAGAGTTTGATATCAGGCTTAAGAAAGATGCTCCAGATCACTAATGAACAAATTCTGACATTGCAGGGAACTGCCAACCTCCTCCATCTTAACATTTAAAAGATCTTAAACTGCTAGACCATTATCATGCCCGTAATTAACCTCTTATAGTAAAAAGCCAAAGATCAATTATTTTACTGCTCCAGCAGGTTTTATATTTTAGCACAGTCCCATGTTGCTGTGTCCTGGTCTGTACATGTATCTGCAGAAGTCAGTAAGCACTAGCTACAACTGCAGCATATTATATCCTATAATCTAGCTGATCTGCCATAAACCTGACCCTATGTCCATGTGCTTCAAGGTTTCTCTTTTTCACTGAGCTAGATCTCAATTTGAAACACTTTTTTATACATACAAAACAGAAATACACACAATTACTGCCTGATGCCAAGGTTAGCATGCAGTACCAGTGAAGCTGCAAGTCTAGGAGCACTTTTAAGGGGGTGGGGCGGAAGGGGCTTTAAGCAATGTCTGAAACCTCACAGACTTGCCCAAAGGAATTTAAAGATGCACACAGTGCATACTGCATGCATTTCCCAAATTGCAAGAGTCAGTCACCAGATCAGAACTTGATTGTAAAAATGTTTATAATGCAACTGAAAATTTGGTATCCACCTTGTATTTCATTTTCCCTCTGAGTCTTGCCATCTGTAGGAATGCCCAGGAATCCTCTTTATTCAGCCTTCCAAAACATGTCAGGCTCATATAGCATTTTTTCAGACCATAAATAACATACTCTTGACATCTTTTGTTGACAAGCACATAACTTTTGAACAGAAATAGCCAAAGACAAAAGGAAATAGCATTCCAAGTTGCAAAAGTTGCACTGCTTTCAGGAACTCTGCTAAGTAACTCTAAATTCTCTTGCCTAGAACTTAAAATATTTTCTTTCATAGCTATGTGAAATTTAACTAAGCAGGTTATTCATTACCAGTGCACTCCAGATCTGTACAAATGTACATGTATGAGAAAACAGTCACTCAAACTCTGCAATTTACAGAGCAGAAATGTGTTTTGTTTGTAACAATTACACGGAGGTCTACACAAAATGCATAATTAGCATAGTAACAACAACTGTTTACTCTATCACATTCCACCCCCATGTTTGTTGTCTGACTGTGCATAATCACTGGTCTCAAGAATAGACTGGAGCTGCATTTTATACAGTTTGTCTTACACTGCAAAACCCCTGAAAGCTCAAAAGCAACGAGCCAGATGCAGAAGTGCAGGGCCTGCAGGTTTCTCTCTGCTCCCTCTCAAGTACATACTCAAGTCTCCTCTGGTGTCAGTGACACAGTGTTGAAGAAATAAAACAGCTATTAAAACATGAAAGGACCTTCAGCAGGATTGTTCTGTCCAACCCTCGCTGGTCCAAACAGCACACCATATCCAACTATTCCTGTAATTGTGGAATTCCATTTAGAACGTAGTCTCTGTGTTGCATTTTATTCCTATTTACCTCTGCATTTAATTATGTCTCCCTCTAATTGGAGCTCAGCATTAAGGTCTCGTGGCTCTCCAGATAATTTCGTCCCTTCTTACCTTGCTTTCATGTGACTGGAGAACAGCAGGTTTAACAGATCATTAGTGCCCAACTTCTGGTTTTAAACCACAGCACAGGCTGTGGCCACACTCTCTGCTGTACTGTCTTGCACCACCCAACACAACAGTGAGGTTGTTTTCATAAGGGCTGTTTAGGTGCTATCATGGATAATGAGAATGATTATCCTCACCTCGTGGAGATTGCAAGTGAAGCATTTTGCTTCCATACTGGCGGAATTTCACCTTATGTGCCAAAGTTGCACTTCAACTTGAAAAGCTTCATGGTAACGGAAGTCAGGGAGCAAGAACTACAGCTCCTTCTGACTGTTTGACACAATTTTAACCCTTGTGTAAAAGAAGCAAACAGTTGAAACACGGCAACATATGAGTAAGGGACACAACAGGAGCAAACTTCGCACACTGCTCTCAGCAGGACCAAACACATGCCTAATGTTTTTATTTAGTGATAAATGAGTATGTGGACAGCTATTCAGAATCAAATTTTTCTAAATATAAATGCAGATAGACTAGAGGTCTTGCTTTATTTAGGCTTTGTCTACACTAACAAGAAACCTTGGGGCATCTGGAGAGAGCAGCAGTTGATGAGAACTCGACACCTACTATACATCATGCAGTCCAGTGGCTTTACTTCGGACTAGATAGAGGTATTCAGCTGCCTCTCAATCCCTAAGCATCCCACTGTGAGTACTTGGAAAGTTTCCAAAGGATCTGTGGCAGATGCAGACCATAACATCTCCTCTAGTGGCAGGAGCACATAAACCCAGAGCACAGTTCACAGGGCTTGTGTTCTCTAAAACAAATTCTGCTAGCAAAACCAAACCAACCCTTAAGTCAACCAAAAGTGGAATTGGAAGATTTGTCCCCAAACTGCTCTATGCCTTCAAACCAGAAAAGGAAATTAAATATAAACTGGAAGTTCTCTTACCAGAATCCCTTTTAATTCCTTCATTGCACTTTCAGAGGGCTTTGGTGTTTCTGGCTGTAAACAAGCACAACACATGCATGTTAAAGAACACATGAAATGGACCATGGCAGACTCTGTACTTGAAGACACTTCACAGAAGGGTCTGTGCACAGGCTGCAATTGTGTTACATTCCTCTGCTCCCTCCTCCTGTGGGCACATGGGTATTATTCAATCTGTTTGCCTACACAAATGAAGGGAAGAGCCTCAGCTCTTAACACTGAATCACAGACCGTACGTAAAGATTATGCTTCTGTGAATATTGTAGGCAATATTTTGTAGAAGCCACACTCAGGTATTGGGTGTAAGTGTTGCATAAAAGAAAGAAATAGTGCTAAATACAGTCTACTTCTTGATCAAGCCCTCTACCCAGTTCAGTTATTCTCTCTGTACGTTTTGTTTCTCAGTAGCTGTTTGTTTGCAAGTTTGTTTTCTGTATCAAGGAAACTGGCCTTCCATTTACTCACTGCTGGCTTCAATTCTTTTTCTGTTCTTCAGATGTATGTTGCTATAATTCATTTTATCCAAAATTAAGCAAAGTACATGAGGTAAGGAAAATATATTCTTCTGAATGTTAAAAGACAGACTGATTTCTTTTCAGTGTAAATTACTGCACTTAGCTAATACTATTGCTCTGCTGTTTATTCCAAACCTTTGTTTTAGGCCTGCTTGATTGGTTGACTGGTCTCAGGTGAACTCCCTTCTTAATTCTGTCCATCATTTCTTCAACAGCTTGCCTCTTCAGATCCGTAACTTCTTCACCTGTTCCAAAAAATCAAAGACTATATCACATTCTGGATATGGACTAGAGAGAACTGAAACAAAGAAAAAAACATGTGAAACAGCCTCTTCAACAGCTTGCTGGCCATGGACAGCCAGTTACCATAATCATAGATTAGTTTTAATGATGAAACATATACAATGTTCGTAGTTACACTCTGTGCAGTAGGTCTTCCTGCCTGTATATGTGATGCATATTGCTCATGTACTATCCAGATCCATGCTTTTTCCCACTTTTATTAGAAAGAGAAATGATAAGCAAAAATATGTAGGCTTATTTTATTCCCCATAAATGGGCTGTTCACAGGGCCTTTCTTCCAGAACCACTATCTTCCTTCCCCACATCACAAAGAGACAGGTTACCTTACACTGCACAAATCTATATGCAGCAGAAACCAGCAACCTCATCCCTACTTATCAGCAATTCTACTTGCTGGATGCAGAGCTATTAGAGATCTTTACTGTCAGCTAAATGGTCACAAGCTCTTCAAGGATAAAATGCCAATCTATTGAGGATCCTGCTGTGGACACTGCAAATGCCAAACTGCAGAAGTCTGGGCAGAAGCAACTCCTGAAAACACAAAGTTCCTGTGTGTGTTTGGGAACTGCAAAAGCTCAGTGCTACAGGCTGAAGCACCAAGGGCTGAAGAACATGGCTCTGCTTCCACTGTGGCTCAGGAGAAATTGCTGCAGCTTCACTGGCATAGGACAAGCTGCTAACACCACAAGGCAAGGCCTGTGTGCACAAGAGTACCAACTGTGTCTCCTGTTTCACATGGTTTGAGAACCTGGCTGGAACAACACACCAACACCTCAGACTGAACTAAACCCACACATTTAAAGAGCACTGCTTCGGATTAAAGGCAAAACTGAAATACCATGAAAGGAAATGGCTGCCTTCTCAAGAGATTTGGTATTAGGACTGCCAAATATTCAGCTGACATGGGATGTTGTGTGATGAACCTGAACAATACCTGTTAACTTATCAGCATTCTGGATAAAGTAACAAAAGACACTTCACATGCCATACCAAAAAGTCGGGGGGAAAAAAGAGTACTTAGAGCAAATACATGGAGAAATAGGGGTGATGCTATTCAAAGCTGCAACGTCATACCTTATATAACAGGAATTTTAAAAAGACTTTTGCTCTCTCACTTGTCAGGGTACTATTGATGATTCATAGAAATGCAGTTTCTGTATTCTAAGCCGATTTAATGTCAGGCTTTAATTTCACAAACAGGCTGTTTCAAATATAAAAGCTTAATTGGTGGTATGGGATAGAAACCACTCATTCTAAGTCCTTAACAGGGGTCAAAACAAGCCTCAAGTTCAATATAATAACTAGATAAAGAAAGAACTTTCTCTTTTTTTATTTTAAGAACAGTTCAACTACAAAGAAAAAAAGCAGTTTTTATGTGATTGAAGAAAGGTCAGAACTGGTAAAGTTTGCTAATACATAATGTAAGAATGGGGTTTAGAGAACATATAGTGAGTTTCATAGTATTTACTGCAATCACTGTTTGTGATAGCCTCAACAAATGGTGTAATCAAAACATCTATGCCACTTCAAAGTAAGGAACCTTGATAAATGAAGGCACCATAATTAGACTTTTATTAACTCTTCATCAGAGATTTCAGTACAAGGTCACTTCTCTCATTTTTTCCAGACCTACAACCTTATTTCTCTCAGACTGGTAACTAGTTCCTAAAAATTCCCCCAGGCACCTCCCCAAGTCACTCCAATTTCCCCCAGATCCTGCATTTTGGTTCCATCCAACAATCCAGCCTTACTTACATACCATTAGTCTGCTAACAGCAGATTTTTCTTTAACAGTTATATCCTACACCTATAATTTCAGCCAGGTTTCCTTCTTTGTTTAAGTGGCAGCAAATGAGTTAAGCAATTCACTATAAACAAACTCCTGCTGTTTCAGAAGGAAGAGAGAAACAGCAAGAAAAGCCCTGGTTATTTAACTGGCAATGCCTGCCTAACTAGCTCTGACTCTTCAGGCACTCATGATCATTTGTAAATCTCTACTTAACTCCTGTTCTCAACTTACTAAGTTTCCAGCTTCCATTAACAACAATAAAATGCAATTTCAGCTGTTACTTTGCATGCAGAGCCACCTCAGTGCAAGGCTCTGTTTTGTTTTAGGTTTTCAGTATTATTAAAGGATTAGCATTACAGTCAACTCTGAGTGGCAAATTCACAAGATTATGAATTGAGGGGTGAAAAACGAAGCATTTAACAAACAAGCTCTGTGGAGAGGCTCTGGACAGAAGACATTGCAAACAAGAAGCCATTTGGAAGACTGGAAATTTCCCTGCATTATGCTGTATATAGCCTGCTTTCTGCCTAATGCTTGCTGGGTTTGTTCTGCCCCTCCCATGGAACATGTGGAAACACAAAGCCCTGCACACGCTGCAGCTGCAGTGACAATGCTGCAGGGCCTCCAGAGGCACAGGCTGAGCCTCTCAATGCTGCCACAGTGCAGCTACTTCAGGCAGCACCAACCTGCCAGGGTGCAACTCAACAAGCTGCAAGCACGGGGGATAAACTGAACTGTCCTCTTCTCCCCACCCAGCACATCACCATATCCATCTAAGGGCTCATCTTCTCAGGTCCTCTGTGAACCCACAAGAAACATGACCACCCTCTCTTTTCCAAGAGTAAGAAAAAAAAAAAAAGAATTTTTCTGCCACATCAGGTTTGAATGAAATCAGCTCAGTGCCACATCTGACAAGCACTGGAGTCAGAAGAAGGAAGATTAGAACTTTTCTTCAGTTACAGCTTTTTGATCTGCGGCCTCAAAGACTTCATACTAAAATTCATTTGGAAAAAATAAATTGAATGCTGACCATCAGTCCAGTTGTAGAGGCAGAGATGGCTATGAGGGATACACAAATTTACTTGGGATTCTCAAAGAAGTAGAATACAACAGAATATTTCAGATGGAAGGGATCTACAATGATCATTTAGTCTGACTGCCTGACCACTTCAGGGCTGACCAAAAGTTAAAGCATATTCTTAAGAGCCTCTTAAAACACTGACAGGTTTGGGATATAAACCACCTCTGTGGGAAGACTGTTCACTGTTTGACCACCCTCATCACACATAAATTCTTCCTAATGTCCACTCATTCCCTGATGCAGTTTTGAACCACTCCCACATCTCCTGTCATTGGATCCCAGTGAGAAGAGCTCATCACCTCCCTGTCCCTGGCCCAATCTCAGGAAACTGTAGAGAGCAGTAAAGTCACCCCTCAGCCTCCTTTTCTCCAAACTAGACAAGCCCAGAGTCCCCAGCCAGCCCTTACAGGAATACCAAAGCTGCAGTACCAAAGACAGCACTTCCCATCTCAGTGCATACAGCTGGGCAGTAATCCCCTTTCTGGACTGCAAGGTAGAGGAAGGTGTTGGGACATAGACAGCTGTAGTTAATGCCGACAATTAAAAGCATCTGAATCACCATCTATATCCACAGCTCATTCCCACCAGCTCTACCTGCAGTACCTAGGGGATGATCAGCCATACCTGACTCCTGCTGTGGGGGTTTCTCCTTCTTGCTCACGTTGGTGTTGGAGTGAGATCTCTTGCGAATCATTGACATGAGAGACCTTTGGGGGAAATAAAACTGCAGATTGTCATTCTGTCCTGCATTGCACACTGTCAGAACGAGCAGGAACGTGACACACCAACAGCTTGCTTATACCTGATTATAAAGCTATGTACAAAAGACTCATTTAACAGTGCTTGAATACAGATGTATGCACTGAATTACCCCCCACAATGCCTCCCATCAAAATGCACCAGAGAAATTTATTTCTTTTTAACAGACATTAGGCACAAATCAAAACACTCCAGATCTGAATATTAAAAGACAGTCTCATTGTGACACACGACAAATTGAAGCTGCTCCAGCATAATAAATGGAAAAAAGGGCTGCAGATATTGAAGTATTGTTCTCCAGAGGACACTTAAATATGGTGATCAGTATCTCTTCACCATCTCCAAGTTTGTAATCTTCTTATGGTGCCAAATAATTATCCCCTCGCTACAGTCAAAACGTAGAAGTCCAGGCAAGTAAATGATCCATCCTAAAGCCCAAGTGTAAGCTCCTGTACCCATCTGATGTGCCAGTGGGGCCTGTCAATCCCTACTGAGCACTGCTCCTTAGAGGGCAGAGAGACATCCCTGGCATAAAGGGTCAAAAGGTCCCAGAAAAAAAGCAGCATCCAGTGCCTATGCCCTGAAATAACTTCTAAGCAGATCAAAATCACAATACCTGAGGAAGTACTCTGGCTTAGCTACTACAGGGCTTAAAATGAATAGTTTTATCTATTCCAAAGAGTAAAGGGCAGAAATTTAAACAAAACCAAACCCCACAATACTTCTACACAGTTAATTCATGCTAGGTATTACTGAGCAAGCAAGCTGAATGAGTTAAAGGACATAAAAGAACCAAATCACCCAACACAATTGTTCAGAACATGTTTAGCTTCTAAAAACCATGCAAGATGCACAAAAGGGATGGATTCTCCCTGCTAGTCATCTCTACTCATATATTTAACACAGTAGTTAACAAGACTCCTGTATGTCATTTCTATTACAGAGGGTTGGAAAGTGTCATCAAAATCCATTTATTTTTAAAAAGCAGACAACATGAAGATTAGATGAATTTCTAAAATCAACTAAGCACCCTTTAGGGCTTACTTAGTTAATTCATTTGGATCTAATGCCTGACACATCATAGACTGGTCAGCCTCTTTTACAGTCCTTTGCAAAAATCAGGCACAATTTTGGTAATTTCACCCAAACCGCCTGATAACAGGGTGATGATTTTCTGTTTGGGTTTTGTTTTTTTTTTTCCTTTTTAACTTCTGAAAGTAATTGTAGTAACTCAATGGAGCCTGCATTTTCATCATCAGTATCCAACAGGAAGGGACACACAGTAATCCAACATGTCCTTTAGTTCAAAGGAGCTTTCTTTGCAGTAAAAAGCATTTCACAGGTCTGTAATTACAGCTATCAGGTGAATGGAAAAAAATAATCTAAATTTAGAGGAGACAGGTATCGCTCCTCCTCCAAAGTCACAGTCTAGACAATTTGTTAGGCTTGGCAAGGCAGACACTGTTCAAAACTCATCAGGATGTTATCTGTTGGTAGGTGGGGCATGGACTGTGTCCTGCTGGTAGAGTCCAAGACAGGTGGAGAAAGTTCTTTTTCCTTTAAAAAAAAATTCCTGCCTGGATGCAAACATGTCATGAATTCTGCTTGTGCAAACGTTAATGCTGTGCCCCTTGATTTAAGCACTTACCGTATAGGGTTGGGAGGAGGGGGCGGAGGCAGAGGAGGAGGGGGTGGTGGAGGAGGAGGTGGTGCAGGATTTTCAGACTGCTGTACTCGTTTTTGAAGTTCATCAACTGTGCAAGAGTGATAAAACAAACCACAGTGAGTTCCTGGGTTCTCACATCTGCTCTAAAAACCAACTCTGATGGTTTAAGAAAAAAGAAGGCTACTTATTAACTAAAGAACAAACAACAAGACTAAACCACACAACTGCTAGGAAGTCCTATTTTCAGCAACACTTTCTACCAAGAACAATGTCCTAGACACACAGGATTCCCATTTAACCAGTTACCTCCAACCTGAGTTACCTTTGAAACTAAAACTCTGCCTCATACAGGATTCTTCATATAAAATTATAGAGCAGGGAAAACTTCATCCCATTCCTGTGATGGCCTATTTGAGGCTGCATTTGAGAATGAACTAAAAAGAGATGAAAGCAATTGACAGTTTCAGCCTCCAGACTTGCTGATGGGTTGGGTTTTCCCCATAAAAATGGTCAAAACTGGGTGGTAACAGAATGGATTCTTTCTCCTCTGTTTTCATGTCAGATCTAAAATCCAGAGTTTACCTTTCTGCACTTCAAATGTCGTGTAGTGTAATTAACTGGGGAAAGGCAGAAACAGAGGAAAAAAGAAGTCTTGTATTTCTATTAATTACAAAAATTCTTAGCAATTGTTCTGCATATAGTAGGAATTACAGCAGAAGTACAAAATATGATTTCCAAAGTGGAGATGGTTCATAGAATCACAGAATGTGCTGAGTTGGAATCCCCAAAGATCACTGAGTCCAACTCTTAGCCCTGCATGGGTTCTTTGCTCTTGTAATGATATATTCGAATTAAAATGACAATATTTTACACTTATTTTTAAATTTTAAAGGGTGAAAAATTAAAGATTAACTGAGTGACTTTAAATTTCAGGTACAATCTTTATGCTGATAAATTCCTTCTGAAGGACAAACAAGCCTGGAAGGAAACAATCTGCTGTGAAGGTTAATTCCTTTCCAAGGCAGATGAGAACTCACAGGCACCTTTTTAAGGGTGGGTAATGTAAAACTGTAAGACAAAGCAGTTCTTCCAAGCAGGACTGCCAACAAGCTCAAACATAACCCTGCTCTTAAGGATATGTTTCAGAAAAACATGGCTATACATGGAGTCTTGACTCAGGATAGAGACTTTGGCCTCAAATATTTCTCTGTCCAGGTATCAAACTCAGAACTGGCATTTGCTTGGCCTTGAGCTGAACAAGGACTGAAAGCAACAGCACATGCAAATTCTTACCAGCCATGGCTCCACGTTCCCTACAGTGAGGCCACACACACCAAGGGCCCTTTCTAAAACCAGTTTTAAATTCAGAGCATTAGATCAGAAATTCCCTCATGCAATGGACAGGATGCTACAGACAAGCCAGGCACTCTCCTGACTGCAGTAACTGTATGAACCTGCACTGCAGCAGTTCCCTGCTAAATATTCCATGAAACTTTTCTGTTTGTATTCTTTGGGTGTTGGTTTACACCTCAGAGACAGCCACACACAGTAGCTAGCAAGACTTTCTCTCCCTTCAATCATTGACATTGAACAAAGTATCTGACCAGAAGGAAGAAATTTAGATGTGTAATTCTCATGGATATGAGCCATAATAACCTACTGCATTTGTTTGGCTAACTCCCTTTGTAGGGCACTGAATGCACTACTTACCTTTGAAATCAATGTTTAAATAAAAAACAACCCTCCCGTCCAGACCCTCCCACATCAGCAGAAGTTGTTTTCTCACATATCAATATCAAGAGCTAAATCACGACTTTATTTTCACTGGTGTCTTCTATTGCAAGACCATTAAATGACTGGGTAGCTTGATAATTATGGGATGTTTTTGTACAGTTCATACAATGAAGACTCCACAGTCTGAAAAGACACTGGTTAGAGTTATCCCATTGTCCTGGTTTTTTTAACTAATAAGTCTGAAGGACTGTCTTTCACACAGCCAGCCATTCCCATGTATGCATCCATCTGTATGACTCAGGGTAATACTGTTTTTATACCTTACAGAAGTTTTACAACGTTATTTTTTCACACACATTTTGGACATGATTGTTCTGCAGTTCAGGGCAGTTGCTGTGCTTTGTCTAGTGAAGCACAAGTCTGGATCACAGCTACACAAAAGCTTCTGGAGTCTCAAAAATAACATGTGTAATTCCATTAGACATGCACCAATCACCCCCACACACAGTTAACCCCTAAAATGAAAGTTATTACATGATTTTACCTGAATGCTTTAGGTCTCTAACTTTTTCTTCTGAGTGCTGACACTTAACCTCTAGTTCCTTTTTATCTTCTTCCAAAAGTTCTAGTTGCTGTTTAAGACGACTAATCTCCTTATGCAGTGCTTGATTCTCTAGCTGCTCTTCTAATTCTTTGATCTGCAATTGGCAAGCAAGAGCATTCATCACAATAAAAGGCATTTTCTGTCCCCGCTTTTGACAAATAACCCACTAGGCACAGTTATCCTGAAAACATAATGTTACGGAACAGGAGTGAACTACAAGTCCCAGAAAAAGGAAAATTTTTGAATGAGAGCTGGAGAGATTTTTCTGAGAGATGTCAAAATTTTCTATTATGATCCTAACTTGCTGTATCTCTTCTTTAGAGTATGTCTTTAGCTCCAAAGTACTTAATATATAAGTTGTTCCCTTTTCTTTTTATAGAGTTTTTATCACATAATTAGAACTTAATTTCAGAACGTTTCCTCACGTGAAGCACGAGAACGTTGACATTTTTGTTCTCTTACTGACTGCTTCCACTGACAGCTTGGTTATTTAAACTCCCTTGTCTCAACTTATGCAGATGTCAGTGGGTGAATTATGGAATATCTGATTCAGAGGCAGCATTCAGAAGCAGAGCAGCAACACCTTCCCAGCTGCCTAAATATGTACATTTTGCTCTAGACCTTTTATCAGTTTTATGAACAGGCCTCAGGGTTAAAGGAAAGCTCATTTTCAGGGGAAGCAATGGTGACTTCTCCCAGCTAAGAGATTTATCTAGTCTAGTTTTAGAGAATAAATTTGTTTATATCCTAGCACTTCAGATCCTATCACACCACTTTGCAGCATTCACCTTAAATTTCCCTGCTCCAGTGTGTCTGGCTTTTCCCCATCCATTTCTTTAACAAGACCCAGACTACTGATGTGAACTACATAACTCTCACCTCCTGGTCATCTTAGCTTATCCCCCCAAGACACTCTTTATATTACTCAATGTCCAAAATATTCTCCTGTCATCTCTTCACTTAATGGAACTTGACTTACTGCTTGTAATTGCACTTTACTGACATCCAGAATAAAATACTTAGCTAAATCAGCCTTCAGGCTGAAAAGCCTTCAAGTTTTGTACTTGTGTCTTAACAGTGACCCAGAAAAAGGGAATCACAATCTCCCTCAGAAATTTATGTTTAAACTCTCAACTCTTACAGGGGACAAGATCTCAACTCTAAATATAATAAAGACATGACACTCCTTAAATTCAGAAGGCTTTCAAAGACTTCTGCATGAAGTGAAAAGAAATTCTGTTTCACCTTTTGCTGGTGTTGAAGCCTCTCTTCTTCTAATATGTGGGTTAGCTTAGCATTGTCATCCAAAGCCTTCAAAAGCTGTTGATCAGGAGCAGAATTTTGCAGAAGCAGCTGACTCTGCCTTTTCATCTTGTTCTGTTCAATAAACATCTGCCAAAACAAAACCCACCCCAACAGAAACAACAGTTAGGCACAGTTTAATGCTATCCTGGGGAAAATAGCAACTGGAAAGAAAATGAAGAAATGAACATTGTGTTAATGTGGCAGAAACAGTGAGGAAGGAGGTGAAAAGGAGGGGGAAAGGAAGTTTGAGAATAAAATTTAGAGGAGCTAAGCTCACAGTGAAAGGAACCAGGTGTTTGTGGAGAATCCCCCATTGCTACACCTCAATTACCCACATGTTGGCAGCATTCAGAATTTAAACACATCTCTGAATTTTGTTTCCTGGAAATGGGAACAATCTAGCCCTCATTCTGGGAGCCCTGGAAAGATTAAAAGAACTCTAGGTGGAGGATAAAATGTCTATGAATTCATGGGTTACCTCCTCAAACACATCTGCAAGCCTTGGCATAAAGCCCACTTATTTGAGGGTTACCTGGATATGTGAATGATTGAATGAATTTCACTCCATATCTGTGTAATCAGTGTTTGTATTTGCCCCAGGAAAAGGTATTTCAGGGCAATTTCAGCATTTTATTTCAGATCCTTGAGTTCTTTCCTCTTCCCATGTTATATTTTTGATATGGCAAATACATTGTGTGTGAGGGGGTGAAAATGAACCAGTCTAAAGACTTGACATTGATAAAAATATCACACACTTCTCTAGGCTTTACCTAAGAGGTGCACAGGCTGTCAGCACATGCAGTTTCTGCAAGAGAGCTACTCCTTCCAGACTGTTTAGGAACTTGGGAAAAAGAGACTACTTCCTGGGAATAAAAATTCCTAGTGAATTTATTCTACACCTTGACATCTCTTTCAGGTAGAGGTTTCCCCCCCAGGCAACCGGGCTTCCACTTGAGAAACTCGGCTGTGCCTGTTCTTACAGCAGAAACAGGGACTGGGTCATGCTGAGGTCTCAGATGAGTGTGCACAGGTCAGCAGAGCCACTTATGGCAGGAGAGCAGAGAACAGCCTGAGAATGCAGATCCTCCCCCAGACTGTAAAAACACTGTTGTATTGTAGAGCACAGCAAAAGCACGAAGATATTTTAAGGATGAGGTATTAGAAATACAGAAGTTTCAACACATCTTTTCAGATTCCCATCCTATTCACAAACCAAAATTACAGATACAACACATGGTTTCCTCCCATCTGGTGCTACTACAATGCTATATCATTTATTTCTTTTAATACCATTGGATATTAAAGGAGTATGAGCTGATGCAGATTTATGGCAAGCATTCCACCCAGTGTTTTGCACAGACACTTCAAGTGAGCCTTCTTAGCAAGCAACTGTGTCTCTATCTGTGCAAACAGACTGAGACCTACTGACCATGCTGAACTTCTGACTCCCAGCACAGCCTGCTTGACCCTGCGTGCCAACAAGAGTCAATTGATGCGGCCTTAATACTAATGAAACCTGCAGTGAACACTTCACTGGGCAGAGCTGTGCCATGGGGGCAGGCAATAAGGGACAGGAAGCATTCGATGGAGAGGAAATGATGAACAACATAGGCTCTAGTACTGCACTTTGTTATTAAACAAGCACAAACAAATTGATGACAATACAGAGGCCACTGTGGCCTGGTGCAAATGTGCACTGGGTATCAGCTCCCTGCTCCAAAATTCTGCCAGTTAAACCACTGTCTTATGTTACCTTACACTAGTAGGGTAGTGGCAAAAACAGTTCAAAGGCAAGAGAATTCCACAAAGATACCCACAACAATCCATGAAGGTTTGCCTTTGTATTGCCACTAATTCATTTGTTTAACAGTTTATATTCTTAAAAGAAACAGCATCTTTGAAACAATATAGAAAGGCCCAAATCACTGCTAAAGACTTCAATACTGTCTCAAAGGCTCCTGTGTTCCTGTCAAATCACTCAGAAGTTACTTAATCCTGACAGAAACAACATCTCTCTCAAAGCCACCTTTAGCAAACATCTCAGTTTACCCTCTGTGAACCTTCAAAGCAAAGTGAAAACTTGGATTTATTCTTTTCGGAATCTGAAAAATAGTTTGAGGTGATCAACTGCAGATTTTTATTCACCAAGTTTCTGCCACTAAATCCAACAGAGTTGTTCCAGTCTGAGGGAGCAGAAAGCTGCCAAAACAAGAAGAAATCAAGCAGAGCAACTTGATTTCTTCAACTTGAGCAGATACTTCACCAAATGTAGAAAATTCATATTCACTTTGTTTCATGTTCTTCTGCAACAAAATGAAAAAAGTCCTTTTGAAGACCTGGGTGAAAATTTTTTCATTCAGAAGCTTTCACATGAAGTCCTACATTTTCAATCAGCCTTATAAATTGCTTTCATGATACTGCAAATACGTTCCTGCTTACAATTTAAATATATGTGTTTTCAACACCACAAAAAAAATTGTTGCTTCTAATGTAATGCTGCAATGAGACACATGGGAATTAATTTCTCATGGGGAGTCCCATCCACTTACACACACATTCTTTAAGTGTCAGCATACTCTAAATGGAAGGGACAAAACTAGACAGCACGCTCATGTCAGATAAAGCAGAAAGAAAGCTGGTGATGAACTGATTGCAATTTTTTAAGAGACTGCTCTGAGTGTTTGAAAGAAGACAAAAAAGACTCTTAGAAATTATTTCCAATTTAAAATTTAAAAAACCAATTCCTGCTTCAGCAGGGCAGAAACCTGACTGCACAACTTTGAATATTAATTAAAGTGACTGCTGAAAGGGCAAAATAGCTACTAACAAGATTATTTGGACTAGGTGGAATTTAACCAATTGATGGATTAGTTCCGACTTTGCCACCTGCTAGACAATTATCTGCAGAGTATCCCAATCAACGCTAGAAACACAACTCGATAGTGGAGGAACCTACTGAAACCACCACTGCAGTTAAAGGCAGATCACAAAAGAAGAGAGTTTTCTTACACCCATCTTTCTAATTTTAAAAATCTCCAAGTGCTGTGCAAATCAGTTATGTATCTTTCCCCCGAGTTTACAAAGAGAACCTTCAAAGCACAGCAATCTGGGACTTGGCCACTTTCCATCAGTAGAGTTTGCACAAGAACTGGGGAGGTGGAAAGAGAAGGGGATGTCAATAAATGAAGTTTTTCCCTTGACCTCAGTGGGGCCATACCTCATTCTCAGACCCTTGCTCCAGCCATTACCCAACAGAGCATTCGCTGCAGCTGTTTTTTGTTTACATCAGAGCTGAAAAAGGAATTCTTCCTCATTAAAAAAGTTAAAAAGCAACTCCGTTAGTGTCAAGTCCCTGGGAAC
This sequence comes from Campylorhamphus procurvoides, assembly GCA_013396655.1. Taxonomy (NCBI): domain Eukaryota; kingdom Metazoa; phylum Chordata; class Aves; order Passeriformes; family Dendrocolaptidae; genus Campylorhamphus; species Campylorhamphus procurvoides. The sequence goes on from WBMV01007818.1 coordinate 891,208, forward strand.
ACCGACCCTTGTTCAGATAACATTCAGGCTAAAACTGGATGCTTTCCAACTCTTCTCCCAGGAGCAGAATGAGGCCAGAAGAAATGCTTTAATATCTATGTGTGGCTACACTTTCACCTACACATTATTTTGGTATTTGCTGTGTGGAATAACATTTTTGTCTTAGCTGCAGTTTGAAGGGAGAAGAATGTCCCAATACAGCAGCACTGTTATGAAAGGGTAACCATCAGTTACATAAAGTAAAATCAAAATCAGTGGCAAATGCTATACACTATGAATAGAATAACAAAAGGCAAATAGCAAGGCAGAGTCAGATTTGGGAAGTCTCAAACAGAAAAGAGAAGATCACTCAACCAAGCAGCTGGCCCTTATTTCAATCCTGAGCAGCACTGCCCCATCCCCTTCCACAATCTGGTGAGAAATCAGCAAGTCATCCTCCCAAAGGGGTAACCCACCCATCTACATTTGTCACAGTTTACTGGAGCTGATGCCTTTTGCATCATGTGTACCCCGAAGCCTTACAGTCTTGTATCCAGACCTGAAGTAAGTCCCAAGTGACACAGGATCAAGGTACTTTTATCTCGCCAAAAGAACAGGCTGTTTGAAGGACTGTATGTGTTTGGAGCAGAGAAATCTTCTCATGATTATGGCTTGACAAAGCACTAAATAGCTCTAAATTCACGAGGCACTTGGAATAAACTATAACTCCAGGTGTGGCTTTTAGTTCAATCGCTAATCAGGGGGGAAAATATATATATACATGCCTTTAGAGGAGGAAGACTAGCCCCCAGCTTGATTTTCAGACTGCCAAGGAAAACTGAGCTACATGACCATGAAAAAGGACATAAGCATAATATGGGCAGCAAATACCCACTCATCTAGATGACTAACAGTATTTTAGACTAATAAAGCTACAATACAGCTGTTTTTTAGTTATTTGGCTAATTGCCAAACAACTTCTGAAGAGACTGCTTCTAAAGAGTTACAAGATGCAGCATTAGTAAGTTTTGTGGCTCAAGAGAAGAGCCACAAAATTTATTCAAATGGGAGAACTAAAGTAGCTGAGTTAAGCCTATTTCTTGTACATCCTTTGCTTCTCACCACAGAGGAGCTTGGAGCATGTATTTTGAGTGTGAGAAAACTGAATTCCCATCAACAGTGTGACTTCCTTAAAAACAGAGCATTATTTATTATACCAGCCTGTTCTCTACAAAAGGGCTTGTCAAATTACAGTGCTCATTCTTGGCTTATGAGGCATAACTGCCCAAGGCCCAAAATATAGGGGAAAAAATAATCTCTATTGTTATTTATTTCTTCGTTTCCTGCAGTTTTGTTTTTCTCATGGTAGAAGCACAGTGATATATTCTGTAATGCTCACAGTCTTGCAACATTTAGACACCATCTAATACATTCAGAAGTAGATCATATACCACGTGAAAAAGGAGGAAACCTCTTCATTTTCTTCCCCCATAGATTAATTGCCTGAACAAAAAAGAGATGGGGGAAAGAGACCAAGGAGATAGTTTCCTAGAGCATACATCTGCTACCATTTCACAATCCTGTTCTTGGGAAAATGCCTGATGAAACATATTAGCATTACATCATGCTTCAAAAGGGGTAACATTCAAGCTCAGGAGAATTCAAGCACCAACTACTTATCACATCTCTTTAATTATTATTTCCAGTTCAGTTAGTTCGACAGCAAATTAATTACCTTCAGATACTAGTTGCCGGAACTACGCTTGGTAATGTAGAGTGCAGTGCTTGTAAGCAGAGTTGCTCCCAACTGCTGGCTTTGCAGTACCCACTCACAGATGGGAGCACCTTAACACAAAAGTCCTCACAAATTAACCCAAAAGTCATAAACAAATCTGAGGAACAGCTCTTTGGGAGCTCATGTCATCAAGATAACCAAATTCACTGCAAGCAGTCTCCTAAATAGTGAAGACATCTGTTCAGAATGACAATCCCCAGCCCCAAGTCTTATAAAATGATAGCCACCTTTTATCTTTCAAGATGGGAAGGTTCAGTCCCAAAGTAATGTCAGCTGAGCAATGGCCCAGGTATGGGATGCAGGTATTTTGAGGAAAAAGAAGTTAAATGCAAATATGTTGTTGTGCAATACTTACTTAGAAGCACAGACTAGTGTAGGATGGCATTTCAATGCAACCATAAGCATTGAAGGGAAAGTCAATGTAAAGATGAATGATGCGCTTAAACAAGATCACTTAATTTTTTTAATCCATCTGGATCATAGTTCCTTTGCAGCCTTTCAACTTCTCAACTGGAAACATTTTTACAGGCTACCATAAACACTTTCAACCTTTCAATTTCTTTCCAGTTGTAAATTTTAAGCAAAAGACTGTGTTAGACTCAGAAGTGAGAAGAACTTCAGCAAACTGCTGAGCAGTTTGACAACTTCATTTCTACTTATCCAGGTTACTGAGGCCAAAAAAAAAACCCCAGCTCAATGTCAACTTCGAGAGCACACCACCTCTTTTCCAGGAGGTTTCCAGAGAACTTTAGGTGCAGGGGTTGTCTCTACACCAGCATGCACAACACTGTCCACTTGTGCTGCTTTTGGCTGGAACAGTTAATTTTCTTTGTAGCTGATATATACGGCTGGGTTTTGAATTTGGGCTGAAAACAGCATTGATAACAGAAAGGTATTTTCAGTGCTGCTCAGCAGCGCTTGCGTAGAGTCAAGGGTTTTGCTTGACTTATGAAACTGTTTTTATCTCAACTCACGAGTTTTTTTCATTTTAATCTTCCAAATCTCTCCCCCATCCTATCAGGGGGAGTGAGTAAGGGGCTGAGTCGCCAGCTGGGATCAAACCACATCACTACTTTACAAAATATTGTTGCAAGGCAGGATGTATGCTTAATAGACCACTTATGCAAAGGTTATTTTCTTAAACTCCTGAGATTTTTACATCACTAAGACTTTCAATTTACTTCTCATACCGTGTTCCCCTGCTTCTGGCTTGCTTTGGCTGTATGTATTGTATTTTGCTCATCTTTGTGGAAGAGTGCTTTTCAGGGCTAGCCTCTATATTATTGCAATGGCCTTCAAGATACTCTCTGCCTTCCTTTGTTTTCTTATAAACTACTCCACAAACAGCTGAGAGATCTTAAAGTGTCTCTTAAAACCTGACACTAGAATTCTGGCTAAGCTTGCCAACATTCCTGTGTTAACAACCCTGTTTTATTCAGGTAGGAAAAGATTTTTCCATGCCTCCGCCCCTTACACACTCTATTTATTTAGTTCTTTTATGCAGATTCCTGTACCTTTCACAATGGATTGTGACTCACTTCAAATCCTCTTTGCTTTTCCTTCCCCCTCTCCACACCACGGCTGACAATATTTACTCAGTTTCTTTAGAGCCTCTAAAAAGCATGAATTCTAATGTTTGAAGTTGGATCATTTTTGATTAATTAAATATATATTATGGTGGTGCCAGCAGCATGACTATAATTAAAGCTGTATTGGGTTTTTTTTTATTTTAATCAAAAGCTCTGATTTTCAAGTGTTCCCTCACTCCTATATGTGCCTGCCCCCTCCCTCTCTTGCTCCATGTCTTTCCTCTCCCCCATCTGTGTTCACTTCTGCACACATGCTCACCCATCCATTATCTCTCACACCTGCACTCCCAAGTGCTCACCTTCTGTGGCAAATCCTCCTCACCTGTCAACAGGGCATCCCTTCAAAAAGCAGCCCATGCCAGCCACTTCCCTATGGGCCCCTCTCACTGCAGCTGAAATGCTACCCCAGGAGGGCAAAGCTGGAAGATAAAGCCATGCTATGGAGAAAAAGGTGTATCTGAATGCACAGGCCAACCATCCCCTGAAGGTAAGCTTCAAATGCCTCAGCCCCTTGGAAAGACGATGTGTCCACCACCAAAGAACCCCTCCACAGGCAGTAGCTCTGTATTTCAGTGATCTAAAAGACACACTTGGGCTGTTTGAGGTATCACAACACCACTACAAAACACTAAGATGTGCCATTCTATAGTGTGTGCTGTGGTGCTGCAGTGACAACTTGGAGCCTGTTTCCCTTCTTGAAGTGCACCAAACAAGCTGAGCACAAAGCACTGGACATACAGGGTTGCCCTTTACTCGAAGCCATTCCTTCTCTCAACACCGCACAGCTCATCACAACCAGCCAGTGTGGCTTTTGCAAAACCCAAGCAAAAATTCAGCAGGTTTTTAAAAGAAACATTTTATATGCACAGAGAAAACAGGTGGCTAATGAAAGCAAGCGGAAAATCCCTGAACATCCTTAGCCTAATCCAAACAACAGCTACTGTAAGCACATCCTAGAAAACTTAGCTCTCAAAACACAGCTGTGACCTTGCGACATGATCCATGTGAGAGGACGCTCACACAACCTCACTCAAGCATAAAGCTTTGCTGCTGTGGATGCAGTTGTGGGGCAGAGCCTGTCTCTCTAATGTCTCAGGTCACTCAAGGGACATTAGTGTGAAATCAGGCCAATGATAACAGGTTTTTTAAGTAGTTTGAAATATTAGTTCCCCAAACACAAAAAAAGCATGCTTTTTTTGTCACATGCTTCTGCATTTTCAAAAACCTTCTAAAAATCTTTCTGGAGAGCAGGCTACCAAAGGAAGACAAAAAAGCACACAAAGGGAAGGCTAACACAGGCCTGAAGTTCACTGTTGTAGTGACTCCATTTTGAATGGGACAATTTCATGGAATGAAAAACTTCAAGTGAACAGCTACAGTGACAGTCTGCAACAACAGGGACCCATATTCTTGAAAGAGACAACAACTAAATAATCACAAAATCCAAGAGGTACTTGTTTGAAAATAATCAGCATTTCTTTGGCATTGTACAGGCATTCTTGCCTGTTAGTTTGTGAATGACAAAAGGACTTTCAATATAATTGTTCAAAACAAATGTGTGCCTGAATATTACAGTTATGAATAAACAGAGGCATTCTGGCCCTCAAGTATCAGATCCTACTTTTATCTGAAAACCAGCTTAGCTGCACAGTTAAACTCTTTTCTGAGTGATATATGACCTTTATGTACAATCTTCTGTTGTCAGTTAATGAACAGATGCACATAATTATCTTGTACTTCAGAAGACAAAGCAAAGCAATAGCAGATGCAAGATAGATTTTGTAATAATGCTTACTAAATGTACAGTCTTAGAATTATGTTGTCTAACATGCTGCAAAGTTCTCCAACCTTTATACACAGCAGAGTCAGGGACAGAGAGCAAGTGCAAGAAACACCTGGGTTGATTTCCTAACCCCTAGCTTCCAGATTGCCAAATTTACTTACATTCTATCTCAAATCCTTCAAAATTTGTTTTGTTTAAAATGCTGGGATATGATTCTGTTCCTATCCAAAATACCCAAACACCCAGCAATGCCCACAGATGAACAGAACACACTAAGTTTGTGCACTGTTTTCTATACAGATTCAAAATGCATATATGCTCTTGCTTAAAATAATTGACTGAATGCAGTTAGCTGTACAGAGTTATTAAACATACATTTTAGCTTTTTTGTTTGTTTTGTTAGAAAGAGCAGCTACAAACACAAAAAGCAAAAGTGCTTTCTTCTCAAAGCTGACTTCCTGAAGGATAAATACCTGCTTGCTGGCAACCACGGTTCCAAAATCTAAAATCCACATCATATCAGATATCAGACTGATGTTTCCCTTTACAACACTTCAGTACTCATGACTCACATAATTTTGATATACAATGTCTTTCTTTAATCTTGAGCTCCCTGAAAAATGATTACTTAGGAAGCCCAACTTTTATTAAAGAAAATTTTGGTGCACAGCTTAGGATAGAAAACCTTGAAAATATAACCCAAGTGCAGAGCTTTAAAAATCCAGAGTGCAAACAAAAAAGCACATGAAAAAAAAACAATCCAGCCTAACCCAAACTCATGATTCTATAGGGCTTCAGTCTATCAACAGAATTTAAGAGTTTGTTTGCATTTTCTAAGGCAAACATTGCCAGTCACAATCCACCAGAGCAACCACCAGCCATTTCATAATGATATCCAGTAACTCATTTTCCTCTTTGGGAGTTTATACCTTTTCTAGAACATGGAAACATTTTTGTTTTACCTTCAATGCTCCCTGCAACAACGTATTTGAAAGACACACGTTAAACAGCAGCCAAACTTGCACAAAACTCAACTAGTATTTTTTGCAGCACTTTTTTAATGAGCCCACATACTTCTCAGAAAAAACACAGTGCTTCAAATCCCTCCCCTACATATACCACTACATACACCACGTTGAAATGCTGTGGCTAACTAAGCCCATTATAAATTTACAGCCTCGCCTTAAAAGGGGACATAGGTAAGACTGCAAGAATAATTCTGAAGTGCTTTATAAATGCTCTTGAAACAGTAAATTTTATGCACAGATTAAGTACAAGTGTTAGCTAAATAGTATGTGGGGTTATACAAGAACTGAGACTTGAAATCAAGTCATCCAAGCTGGTAAGTTTCTGCCCAGTTGCAATGTCTTCATTTCACAAGATTTCCTTTTCTCAAATACTCACCTCTTGTGCAAATGACTCTGCTTTCTTCCGCAGGTTCTTTTCCAGTTCAAAGTTTACATGGAGCTCTTCGTATTCCTCTACTGCCAGCACAGACACTGTTTATAAGAATAAAGGAAGATCAGAAATAAAAGTGGAATGGATCAAAAGAAGAACTAGTGTTTGATTTACCCAGGGAAGCTGCTATTCCCTAGTACCGTGAATCTTTGACTGACAGTGTAACCTAGTTTTACATTTCCGTATACAGTCTGCTTTGCAATATTTGTCCTACTTGCTCTAAACCTCACCTATATGCACAATTACTGGTCTCCTGAATGGAGCAATACTCCTGTGTTCAGACAAAATCTCCAGTAAGAGACATCAAGTAGCACGGATCACATTCTCTTTGGGACTAAGAGACCAAAGCCTCAAGAGAGCTTTGCTAAATCTATCAAATATCACTGTGTTATTTTTGAGGCATCTGTATTTGTCTACCTGGTTTGAGTGAGGCTTTATGTGTTCCTTTACAATAGAGATTTAAAGGAGTCCCAAGAAGGAAGCAATGCCTGTATTTAAACTGTGCTCCCAAAAGCAGAGCTCGTATGGGGAGCTAAAGCTAATTATGGACATGCTTCTCAAACCATTCAGAATAGGCTGCAGTCCAGGACAGCAAGGATCATCTGAAAGCACTCATTTATTCTGAATATGTCTCAGTGATCACTTGCATTATCTTGGTATAAGCTTAGCTCTTGCTGAAGACTAGTTTGCAAGGTGATGACACTGGGTTTCTAACACAGTTGCAAACATATTCCTTACTTTTTTGGAGATAGAGCTTAATACCCAACAAACAACACACATACTTAGATTTAAGATAAATTCACCAACTCTGACTGAAATGCACTGCGTACACAGCTCTGGCAGTGCCCCACAGACAGAGGATACAGTAGGTATGGAACAGTTACTCTGGTAGCTCATTCCAAGCATACAAAGAAGTCTTGCTTTATGTTGCCAGTGCATTAGGGCCTAGCCTGTATAAGTCTTCCTTCCTGGAAAATAGGCAAATGTGAAACTAGGGGTTGTTCCTTTGATCATGCTTAGGAAAGAGAAAACCTTTCAAGAACTTTTCATCTGTGACACTATCCAATCAAAAAACTAATTTGTTTGATCAATGTATTTGAAGTTTGGTGTTGTAAGAGTCTTCAAATATTGCCTGTCATTAGCTTAAGCAATGCAGACACATGGAAGAGATGGCCACGTGGTGGAAGCTTATGGGATATGGCCTGATAGATCTTGGGCAGACGCACTGTCCCCCATTTCAGGAAAATGTGAAACTGCCAATGAGAGTTTTAACAAAATAATTTTTAATTTCACAGGGCTAATTAAGGAAAAGAAATGAGCACAGTAATCCAAGGCACTAAAAACTTTCCCCTCCCCTCTATACTTCTTTGGGGTCAACAATTATTCATGCAGAAGTCCTCATCTTCATTAAGGAAAAGCTTTCCTTTTCTGCACTGCATCTCTTTTCAGACTTCCCCTGCCCTGGTTTTACCTCTCTTTCCAGGAAAGTTAAGTTTCTGTTTGCATAACTTAGAAATCTTATTTCTCCCATTCTAGCACTCCTGCCTGTTTCTCTTCATCTTCTGAATATAAAACTAAGTCACTCCCAAGTCCTTAGATATTCAAGATTACTAGCTGTGTCCCAACTAAAATGTTTTAGGGAAACAGGAGTTTAAGGTTCAAACTCCATCTCTGCATAAGGACTGCCCTCCTGCCTTTAGTTTGCAACTCATGCCACACACTAAAAAGTTTTCCTATTCTCACATAACACCTGCTATTTACATTGTCACATTTTCCTGCAGGACGGATAGTCTAGAACACTCCACGTGTTTATGCAGTGCCTGCAGCAATAAGGTCAAGTGTCAGATCTGGGCCACAGTCATTGTTCTGTAACCTACTCTTTGTACTACAACATAAAAGCTCTGAAGCTTCTGCAAAGGATGCAGCAAACTGTTAGAAAACCTGCTGAGACCACCGACCTCTGTTACATTTCTCCAACAGTTTTCGCTGCTTATCAACTTCAGCTGTCAAAACAGCCTTTTCTTCTTTCAATTTATTCACCTAGAAAAGTACAAAGAACACATCGAAAGTAAGGGCATTTTAGTTAGTGGCATAAGGCATATAGCACATACATAATGTAAGCAGTACTTTGTTTTCAGCAGTTGTGTTTCTTAGGTTTGGCTTGACGTCAGGGTTTCCAGTAGGATGGGAAGTATTTTTACTTCACCTTACAGATGTCATACGATGTTACAAAAGGGTTATGAGCTAATCCTCCTGTGGCACGTTCCAGACACAGCTGTAAATAAAACATCTTCAGAACCTTTCAGGATCAGGCACCTGGTTGAAGTTACCAGCTTGCCCTTGACTTTCTGTGTTTTAATATAGTCATAGACTGCTGTTCTGTTTTTTTTTCCTGGGCTCTGTTTATTGTGTAAGAGCTGTCAGCTGTGTCTTTCTGAATGCAAGTGTTGCACAGACAGGAAGAGCCACTAAGTCCTGATTTGCATCAGTACATGGCTTACCCAGTTTTCAAGCAGGAATGAAACTGCTGGCTCAAAAAGCCAATTTGCTGGTCTAATTACCATGACAGGGCACTGCCAATGGCTAAACTTAAGGATGCGCTTGATGAGGGAGCACCAGTGATTAAACTACACATCCTACAAAAATATTTCTTGCACATCTGCAGGTTTAAGGAAATTCAAAAAAACCCTGCAGGCTGTGATGGACTGTCAGGATGGGGAGGTGACAATTACCATATGGCCATCTGAACAAATCAAACAGATAATGAAAAGTCACATGGCAGCAACAGTGGTAGACTGAACTCTGACGTAGAAGGCTCCTTCAAGGCAAATGCCCAAGTGATCCATCACATGGGAAGGCTGGCAGGACTTGTGATCAGATAGTATTCAATTAACTTCACAACTGAGGGGTTTTAGCAAAATTAGATACAAAAAGTACTGACTACACGCTAACATGGTCTCGCCTTCCATGGTACAATACATACTTCTTCAATTACTTCTACAAGTTTGCACCTCAGGTTTTCCAGTTCAATGGCTAAGGTCTTCTTTTCCTCATGAACAGATACGATTTGATCTCGCAGCTCTGCAGTTTGAGGAAGGAAACAAAATATATATTTTATTTGAAAAACAACATCAAAGGAAATGTCACAGCAATGCAAGTACAGTTGAGTATGAAACACCTGAACTGCATATCAAGCATCAGTTGTAATCAAGGTACATCCTCAATAATTTATGAACTTGGCACAAGTGTCAAGTAACAGATCTATAGCAGGGCCACAGTTTCAGATTTACTCTGTTGAATTAACTGCCTTGTTCAGTACTGCAGTCTTTATTTGCATTCTGAATGATTTATTTCCTGCTATAATAGGGCCAATCCTGCCATCACAGAACGTCCTCAGTCCTACTCAGGAGACTGTCATATCACAGACACTGGTATGGAGGCAGCAGAAAGCAATTTTTAAGAGACGTCCTTTAGAACAAATTAATGCACTTCAATTCTTTTTGGATCATGAGTTCTTGTCTCAAGGGAAATAAACAAAACAACAGGCAGTTAATACTTGGGAGGTTTTCACTGAAGAAATTGTCCTGAACAGCTGCCAATTTATAGTCTTTGTAACATTTATGTGAACAGAGTCAGAATATAACCTTTACTGATGGAAGAGCTAATGCTTGTAATTTTCCCCTCAGAGTTTCTGTTCCTTAATTATTAAAATATGAAATAAATTAAATTCACAATGGAATAAAACATTTGATTGTAATCACTTCTTAACAGGAGATCAGTTTGCATACATAATATATCAAGGTTTAGGTTAAAATAAAAACACCACAAAAATAAAAATTTATTGATATATATTAGCTTTTGGTAAGTGCTCTCATTCCCCACCTGCTTCCAGTATTCCACAGCACTGCCGTTCACTGAATACCAGCCATGAGTTGAGAAAATTGTGGATAATCAATTGCAGATAATGACAACATCCCAGATGTCAAATCTTGAAAATGTAGATTCTACACCAGCATTCCCCCTCCCAATTCAGGAGCCTCAGATTTTTTGTCCTCTAAATTAAGGGCATACACTTTCTAAAGCAAATTAAAAAGCCCTGTTTTTCCAGAAGATTTTTGAACCAAAGTGTCTGTTTTATGGATTTGTGCTTTCCAGCAAAATTAACGGGGAAAAGTCTCACTGAAATTTATGGCCCTTGTATTAAGTTCAGTTTTACAACATATATATCAATCTCATCATCCAGAGAAGAAAACATATCCACATATTAAAAAGAGCCTCAGAGTTTACTACCTTAGTTTTGCATCCTTACAGAAAAATGGCGGGAGGGAAGTAATCACTCCAAGAAGCATCCAATACTTTGAAGAATGGTGAGAAGGCTAAAGGACCTCCCAAATCTCCAACATGACACTTTTCATTCTTTAATGAATTCTTCATCAAGACAGAAAGCAGATCCATCAGAGCCTTTCTAAAATATTTCCTAATTTGACCCTGCTACCCTCCTAACAGTGTCCTCCTCTGATCTGCAGCCAGTCTTTGCTCTTTTTAAATGTATTCCTGACATATTTCTCCAATAACAACAAGAGGGACTCCAGAGTCTTATTTCCAATTCAGATGGGGCTGCATGGTGTGCATCACACCACTCACTGTCTCTTTCCTGTATATGTGGGGTGGAAAACTGCTTATTATAGATAGTATGATACCTTATTTCTGGGGTGGGATTGTTTTAAAAGTTTAAAAGTTTTAAAGTTAACCAGAACACAATTAGTAAGGTCAGGCTGGAACTTCAGAATACCTGTACTTAAAAATCATTTGCTACTGTAACTTACAATCAGAAAACATGTGAAAGGGTTTTGTTTTTTTTTAAAGTGAAACCAAATCTAGAATGTGGCCGTTCCCCTTTCCTTGGATACTATGACACAACAACAAACAGAATCACCATGGCTTCATCAGAGGGATGAGAAAGGCAGGCTGATTTTGGATGGCAGAAATACAAGCTGCCTTTCAAAAAAGAACTAGAAATTTCTGAAACAAAGCACAGATTTCTGTTATTGATAAATTTCCATGTTCTCAAGCTTCGTTGTTTTACATAGTACAACAGTCCCTTTTTAAGTTTTTTTGGTAATAGCTCTGGAACATGAATGAAGTTTGTGCATACAAAGGTACATAATGGAAATAGAAATGGAGATTCCTGTATTACAAGCTTTGAAATAGTGACTTCACAGTTGAAGCAATACCAAGGTGTCCTTGCCCTTCTGCTTAACTTTTACTTTGTTAAAGGTCTTACGAAATATTTCTTTTACTGACTCAGTAACATTGAACTCCCTTAGCCGTACATCTCATTTTCCTGCTGCACTGTAACTTGCTTTGCAGGCTGTATATCCCCATATATGTTGCACAGTATCACCAGCCCACCATGTTCTGACGCCATTCCTGGAAATCCTTTGATTCTGACCACTCAGAGAAGCATAACTTGGATCCCAATGGATCTCTGGTCCAATCCAATCCTAATATTCTTCAGACAGCTTCTGCCTTGTAGGGTGGTGTAGGATCACAAAACAACACTTACCTTTTATTTGCTGCTGACAATGCACAGAATTGCATGATCCAGAGTTGGCCTCTGTATCTGTGGATGATTCATCCTCATCAATGTTAATCTCTTCAGTGATAATTTCTGGGCCCAGTTTTGCCATACAAAGCATACTAATTCTTTTCAAGGTCTTATTTTCTTTGTTCAGCTGAAAATTAAGAAGCATAAAGAGCAAGAAGCTGCTTAGTTTGCCTTTAAGGTGTGCAAGAAAAAAAATCGTTTTGGTTTTTTTCTTTATCATTAAAAGATCTATCAAGCAAAGAAGACAAAGTAACATAAGATTAAATGTTCCATTGAATATTAAAATGGTCTGAAGACTGGATGCGTGTCCATCTTCTCCTTGAGACAGGCTTGAGTTCAACATAATGCTTTATCCATGCCCTTTTTTCCTCTCTGGTACTTCTGTCTAATACTCTGTGTAGGTTCAAATCAATCAAATTAACTATCAAGCTTACTTGGTGCTACACCTGCTTTGTGATAGCTGATTCAGCTCCTCACCCTTAAGCATGTACCAGCATCAACGTGAGTCCCAGCTGAATCACCTGAAGGAGAATTTGTGTTCCTGAAAGCTCATGTGGTTTTCCCAGCTGAATCAACTGGTTAAATAAAAATTTTTACATTCTTCTATGCACTCTTTTGCTTATAAACTACAAACACTACAACTACTATATTCCCAGTCACAAAAGAATTACCTCGAAAAATTTTTTGAGTTGTTACTATAGAGTCAATATCCATAAGATGGAAGTCATATCATAATCAATTATTTATGGGTCAGTCCACAAGTCAGAAACCACTCTGAGTTGGATGTTTAAGCACATGACTGGTTGGTGGATGCTACAGAATAGGTTGTGTAAAAGCATCTCGTTCTTGATCAAGATGCCTGGAAAAACTGAACAGGGATTGCTGCAAATGTTTCACTCTCATAATTTCTTTCACTGTCTTGCATCCACACAGCCCCTGGCAGCAGCTCCCTGCAAGTTTAACACCAGGTGTATGTCAGGGTGACTGCTCACCCTCCATTCCCTGTGTTCAGGTTTAAGAATGAGTCTCAAGTTTCTACTAATGACACACTACATGCCAAAAACAACATGGACTTGAGAAGCCCAATATGTACCTTTAAAGAAAACATATAATGCATAGTTTTTCTGGCCTGGAATTTTTACCTACGCGATCATCTTTGATCCCCCTTTTCCTCAGCCCCTCAGCTACAGGAGATTTACTCACAAACTTATTAATCTCATTCCCAAAGAATGAAACTGAGCAAGTAGGAAGAGTGGTGTGAGGAGCCCTACAAGGTTTAGTCCGCTCACAGCAACAAACACATCAGCTTTGAAACAACAGCCCCACGGGGTAAAGCGAGTCTTTGAACTGACCTTGTACATGCATTACAGGGAAAGTGCAGAGAAGAATAAAAGTTGCATAAATGTGTTCATTTTCTTACTTATATGCTGATTGTCTATCTTATGAATTCTAATATAGTGTCATTATGCAAACAATTAAGTAAATACCTCCAGAAAGTACATTGCTAATGCATCTAAATTAAAGTGATTTCTTGCTGGTGTGATTTTTACCATATCTAAGGATGTACTTTGGGCAGGGAATGGGGAGGGGGGATAAAAAAAAAGAAAAAAAAAAAAAGGCAGTCAGCATTGCTAATGAAATTTGGTTCAAAATTGCTGTAATCCATTTTCTGATGAAGTGGCTCTGATGCATTTTACACAACCAAAAATATATAACAGAGATAAAAACATTCTTTAATAATAATGCACTTCTGATGAGATGGAATATAGAAAATTACACACTTGCTAAATTCATCAGACTAGACGCAATCAACAGAGCAGTGGAGGTCACCTTTCCCCTGCCCTCGCTTTGCTTTCATAAACAATCACCTGAAATGTAATGCAGTGGTTGACTTTTTCCATTTGATTTAGACACTGAAATGCTCATTATTGTTTTATATTTCACACAGGAGAGTTTTAAAACTTATTTTCCATTTAACCTAAATGTACATGAAAAGTAGATATCAGGATGCTGGTCTATGAAAATAGAAACTAAATTAAAATGAGTATTTTTTTCTTTAAATGTAGGAATTGTACTTTGCACCTCACACATGGTTTTTAGTTTTTTGTCACTCCAAAAGTATTTCACAGATCCACAAGATTATAAAATAAAACATGTAAGGGACATGCACACAAGCTCAAGTTTAAAATAAATAAATAGATCAGACAGAACAGCATCACCATGATTCTTCTCACCTTGGAAGCCAAAGCCTCAGCACTTTCACGGCACGTCTTCTCAATTTCAAGATGGTTCTGAATACAGTTTACTTCCTCAATAACCATGTGAGAAACTAAGGGAAGAGTTCCAAAATTAGTCAGTATTTTCCTGCATTTGACACATGCTTCCCATGATCAGAAACAGTTCATCATTTTCTGCTAACTTTCAATGTAAGCATTTCAAATACAGGGAAGTACGTACTTAATCTCCAACTATAGGAAGTTTTGAACATTGAATATTCACTCTGTTTCTTGAAGCAACTCTCTCAAGCCATGCCTGTAGCATTAGAGGGGCATCCGCAGAACTGAGCAGAAACTTCTGGAAGCAGAGGAGCCTCCTGACCATCCTTGTTCCCCATCATTATTTCACTAACACTTGAATCAGAGTGAGACCTTTAGGATTGTCCCTGAAGACTGCCATCATAATCCTCTTGGAGATTTTGTATGCGCACCATTTTCAGAAGATTGGAGACTCAGTATTTTTAAACAGCATGATTATCACAGGTGTGTTACAAAGATGCTTTTCACTTTCCAGTCTTCATGCTTGTGTGGTATTTTAAATATCGTGACACTTGCCAAACATGCTGTACATGATGGGCTGCAGGATGGACATTTAGCCCAAGCCTGGATCAGATTTACTAGGAAATGGAGGAAGGAGTTAAGGGGCTGAAGCCTCTGTATTCACAGTATCTCCTACAGCATGTGCTCTAGTGAAGTCAAATCACTGTCACAGCACAGCTGCTTCGTCTCATTCTGCTCCATCAGGTTCCAAGCTACCTGCAGCAGCAAGATGGATGCAATCCTGATGGAAACTCAGCACTGCTTGCACTGCTTGACTTTTACAACCTCAGCTGAACAACCCAAGTTATTATATGGCTGTAATGTCTGAACTGTTTCTTATCTGAAGTCTCTCTGTACTTGAGCATCCCCTAAAACAAGCATGGTGGTTTTACCACCTACCTTCACTGCCCACAACAGAGATTCCAGCACACACACACGCTCTGCCCTGAGGCCACGGCCAAGACTGAGCTGTCTTACTTCTGAAATACATGACTCTGCTACTACACAGATGCTACAGACTCTGCTACATTTGATGTCACAGCTGGAGGAGTAAGAGACACATCTGTCCTCTGCCAAAATCCCTATTACAACAGTGAGTACATATCACTCTTGTCAAAGACAGACAATATTCTTAGAGTGATCAAGAAGTTATGGAACAAATATTTTTTCTAACATAGGATACCAATGTGAGTAAGAGGAAATTTAAAAAAGTACAGACACATTTTGATTTGCAATTCCACTCAAACTTCCATCAGCATGAAAGTACTTTACTAGTACTGAATGCCTTTTTCTAAGTGATAAGCTTAAAGTTGCACAGGGGAGAAAAGCAGAAAAGCCAGGAATAGTTTTCCATTTCTCAGGCTAGCACCTCTCTTATTGATGCAATTTCCCCTTGGCTCCTGGAACCCATATCCATCCCCAGCAACAGCCTGGACCCTAATTCTGCAAGTCATCCAATAGCAGAGATTTCTTCTCAGCCCAGTGTCAGGCCTTCAATGCACAGAAAAGAATATTTGCAGCTGAACAATACTTCGGAGCAGGAACAGCTGACTTTTTCTAGTACTTCATTTTCATCAAGATAAGCTTTAAAATGTAGGGATTTTTTACCACTGGGTAGAAAATCCCCCTCGCTCTCTTCCAAGAGTTTTGCTTAAATACTGAAGAGAGAGATTTAAGTCCTCTTTGATAAGATGGAGGTCATTTTCACTACAACAAAACAGAACTTCAGGATAGGAAAAAGCAGGTCATTAAAAAGCCCTATTTATCAGCTTTATACTTAGTATCAACTAAAGTGTTCATTATTAAAGTTTCATTATTACCAAAAGAAACCAGCAACACCTTGGTTTGCTGAGTAACTGCATGGAGGAAACAAGTTCTACAAAATATGGACACAAAAAAAAAAGCAGGGCAGAGTGTAGGGAAATCTTGGTCCAAAAACCATATTCATGTGAAGTACTCTAACAGCAGAGCAACCATACCTCTTTCTTTGGTTGTCTTTTTATTTCCATTTTTCCTGACTTTTGGGGAAATTATCTGTTCCAAGCGTGCCATACCAGCTGCTGCATTTAATCTGAGAGAGGAAAAGTTTCAGGTCGTACATGTCCATATCTTCTGGGATTTTTCTACCTAGCTCTGGGCACTTGAAGCAATGAGATGCTTTGGGCTGGATGAAGGAGCAGCGGAGATACAGAGTTGATCCCATTTCAGAGACAGGAATCTAATGGCCTCAAGCAAGGCTAAAGTTAGGAAACAAGGATTGGGCTCACATGGCAGAACTAGGGATTACTCTTGGTTCATTTAAACTTAATTAACCTGCAATTATGATTAACTCAGGGGAAAAAGTCTTTCCAAATTAAATACAAAAAATATATTATTTCCTAAGTCTGTCTAAAGTTCTTATTATGTCAATATTAATATTCATAAAGCAGCACTAAGTGGCCTGAAACATCTCTAACCTTGACAGATTTTTTCAGGGGTAATAATAATCCGCAGCAAATGCAGGCCAACCAAAAACCACTTAACTAATTAGTAGTTGCAGTCACCGAGAAAACATGAATCAACACTGTTATTACAAGTGGCACATTTGAGTGGCATCTAATTATGACTTGATGAGCACGATACTTGCATTATCAACATTACTACTGCATCCCATCAGGGACTAAAAGCCGCTGATGGCATTGACTGCGAGAAACTCCCACTCAATGGTACTGCAGCACCCAACAATCTCCTTGGCAGGGGCACCCTCACTAAATGACATGTTAAGCGTAATTACTGGTAGACATTGTAAATAAACAGGATTGGAAGTGAAAATTGTACCAAGTGCATAAGACACAATCTGACACATTGGAAGTGGCAGCCTTAATTGAGAGTTTCTTTGACTGCTCAAGATCATTTCAACTGCATTTCTCAGAGGACAGTGATTATAACTGTGGAGACAGACGGCATAATGGTATCAGCACTGCTGACAGAGCAGTGAATTAAATTGTATCTGCTGTTGTGTGAAAGCCTTGATGAGAGGTACAGATCCTTAGTGGTCTTATCATTATAACACAATGGTCATGTTGTCATCAACCTTGCTGGCTCCAATTGAAAAGAAATGATTGTGTGTTGAAGCTTTCCCCCCCACCACCACCTTCTATCTCTTGTGCTCAATAGAACCAATTTTCAGAGAGCTATGAAATCACGCAATAGGGCCTAAAATGCAGCTGCTTGGCATACAAACGGGGCCCCATTAAACTGGAATCACACACAATATGTGTTTATGCCAGGAGAACAAATAGAAGCTGAGTACAGGCCAAGTTTATTCACAGACACAAAGCCAATGTAGCTCTTCATCAATATAATTGCCTTTTATATTGTCGTTTAAATAATGGGCTCTATTATTGCTTTAAAATCCTAATATTCCTGGCATTTTATCACTATGTTTACAAGGTATGTCCTTTAAAAATGTGAAAGGAAGATAAAAGAAACCCATAAAATCTTACAACATCAAATATTACTTCAAATTTTAAGCCTTAACTACTTGACATTTTCTGCCACACTTCGCTATTCCTCATATCATAACAAAAACAAAACAGGCAGCAGTTTTTTCCAGAGAAATTATACTTCTTAGAGAACATTCCTGACTCACAGAACAGTTATCTAAGATCATCTAAGGCAGTAGATAATTCTTGTTGATTTTAGATTATTTTCCATAATTGTATAGAATGAACTATTATAAAATAGAAATGAGCAAATTCCTCTATTAACACAGTCACATAAAACTACAGACCATGTGATCACCTTCTCTTGCATTAACTTCATCTACATTTCTGATGCTTCATCGTGCAGTTCACCGTACTGGCACAAACCAGACACAACAGACCACAATCCCATTGTAATTGTCTCTTACAAGGAGCTATTCCACTAGGATACTTCCACTCCCATTAGATGTGCTTTGTTGCTTCCAGACACCATACAGTTTCAATAGAACCATTACCATAAAAGTGTAAAACTGATTATTGACATTGTCACAGCCCAGACAAGATATAACTTGCTCTAAAAATTATCAAGAGAGAGCAAGTTCCTCCTAAGAACCTTTATTGGTGTGTCTGTGCTTAATGTACCTTTAATCCTTCATGAAAAAAATTGCTATTATTATTACTATTATAAATCTCAGCAACAGTATCAAATCCCATTCACTCCAAGCATGTATCATTCCAAAAATTACCAGCAGGATCCAGGTGAGATAGAACAATATCTGTACCCCTGTATTTTCAGCACTTTGCGCCTTGAGAATGACTACCTGTGTCAGAGTGCAAATGCTGTAAGAGCAATTAGTCTGGCAATGGCCAAAGTCTCACTGGATTAGCTCCTTAAAACACAGCCTTGAAGGAGAAACAGCAAGTGGACCTGAATCTCAGCATTAACACTGCTTTAGAGTAAGCAGAATTGTGCCATAACTGTCTACACCAAGAAAATCCCACTAACATTGTCAGCTTACTTTTCTGAAACTCCTCCAGTTTTTTGACAGCCTCATCTCGTTCTTGCTTGATTTTGTCACACTGTAGGAGAAGAGAAAATTGAAATAAAACACTGATACCAGTTATTTAATTAGCAGTCAGTCACAACATGCAAAATCAACAAAGATCAATTGCCTGCACGATAACACACAGAAGCCTAAGCATCGTTTCTTTTTCCTCTCGGTCACGTAAGATCAATGGAAATTATGCATAAAAAATTCATTACCCAGAGTATTTCCTACCCAAACTGGCAAGTTTTACTTGATTTTAGCTTCCAATTCAGAGCTACTCTGAAGGTATTTTAGGAGAGACACATTATGCAAAACTGATATAAGCACTCATCCACGTTACACCAACAGTAAAAGCAATACTTGAAATATCAAAAATATGCTTTAAGTCTATTTTCTTTAACACAAATAGACTTGGAAAAGTGGCCTACATTTCTATACCCACCATGTGCAAGGGAAACATCAAAGACAATAAACAGGGACATGCTCTTTAGCTTCATAACATCACAAACAAAGCTTCAGCCTTGTAGAGGGGAAGACATTAATTTTTATGCTTTAAGGATTTCCCATCACTCCAATTTTATTAATTTGGGAGTCTAAGTTAGCACTGCACAGTGCTGCTATCAGTGATCTTATGATGGAAAGGTTCCTTCAAAGAGAAAGAATACAACAGATGTTAAATAGACTTCTCTAAGAAAACCCCCTCTATAAGTAAATGAAAGAACTCAAAGAAATGAGTAAACTTCACAAGAGAGGCAGTCAGTGATTAACCACAGTGTGAAAAACACATGACCCAGGGGGAAGTATGACTGGCACACAACGTGTCTTACACACAGAGCATACCAGACATCCTTCCCCAGATGCAGCTGTGCATGTTCACAGTAATAAACCAACGTAACACCAGGAGTTAACTTCTGGAAGAGAACTGTGTGACTGAGCTCCTTACAGTGCAACTCCAATTACAAGGATACTGGCCACTGGAACAGAACTGGGAAGAAAAAAAACCCTGAAATGATTTTGCTCAATTTTCGGTTTTTCCACATGAAGAGCCACTTTGAGTTAGCCGGGAAAGGAGCCTGCTGTTAAGTAACAAGAGTGGGGACAGCCTGATTCAAAGGCAGCCAAATTCAAGAGAACCCTCCTATCGGCTCTGGCTGAGGCCCAAAGAAGGATCTGCTCTTGGACAAGGTAAGGATGCCACTGATGTCACCTCAGGGGCAGCTTCCACAGAGCTGATGGCTATCTGTAGGAGCAAAAGGAGCAGCATTCAACAAGCAATCTCTCTTCTCATGGCACTGGGGTGAGGAGGCAAGGGACAGCATCTGAGTAGGGGGAACAGGTCAGTCACCAGCTGCTGTCAGGTCTGTGAGACAGGGCAGAGCTGCAGAAGGAGCAAGACATGCTGAGCAAGCAGCGCCAGAGGAGAACTCACCGTTTCATGTGGCCCTGTTAACAAAGAAACTGTTCAGAGAATCCTGCACAGGAGAGGTGGGGACGGGAAATCTGTGCATGAATCCTGCTGCTCCCTGCCCTCCCCCTCAGTTTCCTCAGCAAAAATTGGTGTTACCTTACTGGTAGAAGTGCACTCTGAGAACAGAAGGCAGTGCAAGATGCAGAAAGTATTTCTGTGGTCCTTGCAGAGCACAGTTCTGCTGCAAGAGGGGGACTGGTGTGAGCTGCTGCCTCTTCATATTTTACAGGAATGACACTGTGGTCACACTGGCATACTTCACCCACAGATTTTTCTGCACAGTGCAGGCTTTCAGCTCACTGCACATTAAGTGAGCAAATGCCTTTAATGCTCAGTTTAGGAATCAGGAAGATCAGCATTTTAAGGATCTCATCTGTTGCCTGTGGAAGACAATGACACTTTCCTACTGGACATGGCATACTCTGTATCCAAATAACAAGAGAAATTCCTTCTAAAATCCTCCAGCAACATGCTGTCTAAGACGTATCAGCCTTCCCAGTGCAGCAAAAGGGGAAGTTAAATGACCTATTCCACTTCACCTCAAGTGCTATTTGCAGAGAGAGCTCCATTTGGGCCACGGCAAGCTGACTATTCTCCTTACAACTGTGACATTTCTCTGCACAATCAGGGTCTCTAGGTTTGGGTCTCTGCAGAGCAATTCCTGCTCCCAGTTGCAGCTTTCTCAGTATTTTCCTTCTGCTGCTACTGTGCTTCAGAATGAAAGGAGGAAGAAAAAGAGAGCAGGAGATTGCTGCCCTTGCTGAAATGATCACTGGAAAGCACTTTGCCTTCTATCTGGCAATCAGACCCATGCAAGCAGAGCTGTTACAGGTCCTTGCAGAAAAAAACCAACAAACCCTAATTTATCTCCTAATAATTAGAAGTTGAGATTGCCTTTGACTACTTGTACTCTTTCCAACTGGAGAGTCACACCAACAAAATGCCTACAAATTAAGTTTCATAATAAAAAACATTGTCATCCTTTAAAATAAATTGACCTGACCTTTAAAACAGAAAAGTTTTAAAACAGAAAAATTTAGAAGCATGAGCTGCTCACAAAAAGCTTCACAGACACCTTAAAAATTCACAACCACCTCACTTTTCAAAACAGAAATTTGAGGCATACACAGTACAATTGCTAACTGATAAAAGTATCACTAATACTAAATATTAAAAGACAAACAGTGTAACATTACTATAAAATCTGCTGTTCACTTTTCACATTCAAGCACATGCAAACTAATGACGAGAAACAGCTTTCAGGTATTAACTAAGTTTCCCCTTATCAATATTAAGGGATAGCTCCACACTCAAGAATACCCTCAAATAAAAGTTAAAGAATTTTTAAACTCCTTGTTTTGCTGGTCAATTTCTTTTTTTAACTTTATTTTTTAAAGAGTAACAGTTTCTCTGCAAAGGAAAATAAGCATTTATTCTAATTTATTTAGTATATTTTTAATCTAATATTTATACCACCATTATCCCACTTTAAAAAACCCAAAGAAACTGAAAGTATTCCAGTCCTGAACTAGCTATAGGAGTCAATGATAATCTCTTGGCAATAAAAGGACACTGCATTTGTTTTTTTAGAAACAAATCCAATAGCCATTCATTCTGTGAATATCTCCAATATCCTCCAATTCTTCGTCTTTGTAGGCACAGGTTCAATTTGCCAATCCCGCTCTGTTTCAGATTTTTGACTTCAAGGTACACATGGCAGTACCTTGATTTCTAGCACTGAGAACTGTCATGCTGACTAATTATAAGTGAATCACGTACGTGACAAAGATCAGTGTTCAAACCAAATACATTACCTTGGCCTGTACTGGGAGCGAGAACAACACCAGGATGGCACCACATCATCACAGGAACCTGACACTAGAGTGTGATGGTGGGAAGTTGATACACTCAGCTGTGGACACATCGCCTCCACACAGCCGCTCCCACCAGCCTGATAACTCTTTGCCACTAATTCCAGGGAGGCCTGGGTTTCTTGTCTGTTCTCTACTAACAGGCTTCTTTTTTGCCAACTATTTTGCACATAAGCTCCTACTGACTTCAGTAAAAGGCCTTCAAAGGGCAAAAACAAGAAGGAGATTGTTCCATCCAGATATTAAGATGCAAGAAGTTCACATAGTAGTCATATAGTCAATTAAGCCATTGCTAAGCAACACAAGACACAATTCTTTCCCATTTACACAGATTGTGAAATTTATGCAGATTTAATGCTTGTTCTAAAATTATGAGTTTGGTACAGTGCTCAAAAGTATCCAATGACATTTGCTATACTCTACTTACAGAAACAATGAGCATGTCATCAAGGCAGAATCCCAATCCCTTTCCCATTCCCATTTGGTGACAAAACATATAATCCACTCTATACATGTGCTTTAACAGAGCAAACACCATGAATGATGTATCAGAAATACAGTATTACACCTACTGTTTTGGATAGCTGTCTTGCCTCTTTTTTTTCCCCTACTGGCAGCCTGACAAAACACTGTCAAAACCAGCGTTCAGAGTAATTTCTGTCTGATTAGCAAGTAGTCAAATATTTATTCATGATCTGACTCTGAATATGTCAGAACTGCATATTAAGTTACCCACATTTGCGTGCAACTGAACATTACTTATCTATTTTTGGAGGACTGGTATGCATGTTTAGTCGGCTACTTCAATAAAAAAGGTGACCTAAGAGATGTAATCTGCCAATATCAGTTGTGCTTCAGTTTCTGAAAGCATTTTAAAATGCTAATAAAAAAAACGTCTGTCACAATGTTGTCAGAGACTCCACCAGTGGTCTCCATATTGGCAGTTTTGCAAGGCAATGAGGAAGAGACACTGGATCAAAGATCTTATATTCTGCTCCTGAATTTTCATGCTTATTAGCATTCTTCTAAAGCAGCAGTGCTTTGAACAAAGTAACCTACATAAAAGTCAATTTACTTTCTAAGCTTAAGAAAAAACATGGAATAAAGAGCAAGTATTTTCAAAAATTAAAATTTTATTTTGTTAGCTGCCCATTATCCATGTTTCTGGTAGAGACTAGGATAATTTCTGCATGCACAGCTCATCTCTCAAAGCCATACAAGCACAGCAGTGGCTTAAAAATATTCTACTAAGTGTGTCAAAAGTACATACACACAGATAGCTATCCAAACAACTCCTGTGTGGCACTTTCCACAAACAGTCTGCAAGTTGCCTTCTAAAAAAATTAACTTCTCTTCTCTTTGTTCTGTCAATGTAATGACCACAATTGATGCAAAGAAAGCCATTTCTGTACATTGACACTGGGGGGAGCAGAAACTGGAAGAGAAGTCACCCACAACTTCCCAGACCCACAGGTAGAGACAGTCTGTGCTACACTTCCTCCAGTAGCAGGTTTGATGTGCAAAGCATAAACTAAGAAAGTCAGAGATAGTAAAGAGCTTTCAGTATTACCCTGCCATGCAATAACACAAGGAATAGTTTTTCTTCCAACACTTGCACTGTAAGCAAACATAGCTACGAACTCTGATATCAGGGGATTCTCTTTTTGGGGGAAGAAATGCGCTTAGGGCGTCACACTAAACCACTTGAGTCCAAGCACTTAAACAATTAACCAGGACCGCTTACACAAGAACAGCAATTTGAGAAATGGAGGTTCTTGGATAAAGAACACTTGCACAATGACTGAAAATCCTCCAACCCTGAGCACATGCTTAACTAATTTGCTCAACTGGGAACGTAATCCCCACGTGCTCAGGGCTGAAGGATTTTCAGTTATTATGCAAGTATTCTGGAAAGCTTCATACCAGTCTCCAGATGAAACACACAGGAGTGGCTAGAGATATGCAGTCTTGTGAGAGAGGAGCAAAGGAAAAGGATGAGGAGAAAGGAAGAAACAACCTCAGAAATCTCATTCCATCTCAATTTTGGACATAAGATATTTCATTGAAATTTCCTGAAGAAAAAAAAAATTCTAAATAAAAATGCAGCTCAAGGAATGTCTCCTCATTCCCCACACCACAAGTCAAACAAAGCTTTGTTGAAGAAACGCCAAATTAAGCATGACTTGGGCTCAGTGGAAATACACATAATTGTTGCTAGATCATAACTGAAGGTAAGTTTCAAGTTTTCTTTAGAAATGAGAAAGTAGTTAAGAAATGAGAAAGTAGTTATGGACAAGGTTTTCTCAGTACAGCCTTGAATTGCATCATTTATAACTGGACTAAAAATGACCCTTCCAAAATGACTTCAGAAAAAGCTAAATTACACCTACATGCCTTGGCAGCTAACAGGAATTTGAAAACTAACACGTTTTTTACATTTTCAGCTCACCAATAGTGGAGAAAGGAGAATTTTGTTTACAATACAGTGTAGCACTGACTCACTCCCCTGCATTCCTCCCTACCTAGAACTGATACCTAGACTCTCAGTGACCACAGTTTCTTTCAGAAGGTTTATCTGCTAACACCCTTTTGCACATTGACATGGATTCATGCAAAACAGCATTGTCATCATGTCTCTCTCAGAGTCCTCCATTTCCACTGGCTTCCTTTTAGGAAGCAGGTATGCCAAATGAACAAGAGTCCTGGGTGGAAAGAGATACCTTGCCTAATTTTAGTATTAGAAAGAGAGTTCAACATCATTACAATGAACAATCTAGAAAGCAGGCATTATTTCTTACTCTAGGATCCCTGAACATTGAAAAATGAAGCCTGCAGTAATGTATGAAGTTCAGGCCATACATTTAAAGCTTCTTTTCAAGTTGGACAGGCACACAGACATCACAGAAAGATGTGTGATATCCTGAGAATTCATTTTATGCTACAGTACCATTCTGCAAGTTGAGATAAGACATTTTGCTCTCATATTAAAGACTGGGTGATATTTGAAGGAGAAAGGGAAAGATTTTAAATACCTTCAGAAATAATATTTCTACATTCTGAATGTTTAGAAGGGCTGGGTGAGGTAATTTGTTCTATTTTTCTTTTCAGTAAGTCCCCTGTGCAAGTCAAGTCATAATAAAACAAGATATGGATCCAAGAGAAACAATTTTATCTAAACACATGAGTTGATCTATGCTCACACTGTAATCACAGGTAAAGTGAGTAGAGCAGCAGTCACTTAAAATACATTTAAAGGAGCTTTTCTGGCCAGAAAAATTATGGGAGTTGCATTCATTGCTCCTTGAAACATATAGGTGCAAGTAATACTTATTACTAGTAAGTAACTGAACTCAAAAGTAGGCAACAACCTGCCACAGGTATCACCAAGGTATTTTGACATTTAGCATTTTAGTATTAAATGAATAATTGGTATTTAGATACAAACCTCTTCTTTCGTTTTCTTATTTTCTGCTCTGAGCTCTTCATATTCGCCAATAGCTATAGAAGAAAAAAGAGAAAAAAGAAAAAAGTTAATATAGCAGCTCTTCCCAGATTAGCTCTCCAGATCATTAAATTGAAAACTCTTCTGTCTGTTTACACAGACTTCTTAAATAACATGGGTCATAAACTTTATTAATAGTCTATTAATGGCCTATGAACTGGATACCCTTCTAGAATCGAAGCAATTAGAAAGTGTCTGAAAAGGATGGTAGTTCCCAAAACAATCAATTTTTGATCAATGTAGAGTTAAACAATCTTATTGATTGAGTTAAAAAATTACAAGGTGAATATACTGGTTTGCAGTCACCATTTTAAACACACTGGCTCAGGTTACAGATCAATGCCAGAAAGCATGGTTAATGCAATATATGGCATCTCCAGAGCAGCTGAGCACCTTTCTGTATTTATTTATTAACATTTTCTTCCAACAAGAGTCCTATGTGAGATATTTTTTTGCTTTTAATCTCCACAGTGGAGACAAGAAAAGATTGTACAATTTGCCCAAGGTCACACAAGAACTCAGCTCCAGGGATCAGCAGGAAAGGATTCTGGAAGGCCATTGTTTCAAACCAGGAAATAATATGCAGAAATAATCTATCAGCTACCAATTAAACTTCTGGTTTCCTGCATATTTTTGTGTGCCATCCTAAACCTGTTATTTTACTGCCTCAGGGATGTGCCATCATTGCCACAACTTCCCAATTCCATTCTTCTTTCAGTGTTCCCCATGCGGGCTTTTTAGCCTTTGAGACCATAGGATTGTTCTTGTCACCAGAAAGAAGCTGAATACACTTTCAAACTTAGAGACACAAATCTTGCTAGAAAGGTACACTGGTCAGTCTTCAGGACAAAATGCAAGAATGAAATGAGAGGACTCTTGACATCACTATGGATCTTATTCTAGTCCATCAGCATCTCCTCAAATTTTATGATGCAGCTAAAAGAAGCTATACTAGCATACAGGTTTTATTTCAAGCTAACTTAAACCAGATAAAGGGCATGAATATATAGTTTTTAGAACATAATATCAGAGATGTTAGTGTTTCCTCTTAACATGTCTTACCCTGTATCTGAAGACATGAACACAGAGTCCAATAGATCAGTCACCTGAAAACCCACTAGCCTTTTCTAGCTTTAAATAGTTTAACTTCTTCAAATAAGCTCTTACAAGCAATGTTACACTTGACACTGTTGTGACAGTCCTCTTTTCCCCCTCCCCAGCATTTCAAAAATCTGCTGAAATAAAATTAATTCAACTCACTCCTGAAAGTGAGGTCTATGGCATCACTGTTCTGCTTGCCTTCAGCATGCAGCAGCACACAAACACCTCAGAGGTAAAACCTCAAATTATTCCAATTTCTCTGGGCTAGCAAGTCAACACAGGACTCTACTCCTTGTGTGCCCTGATCAGCAATGGGGTAATGACAAGACCCTGCTGACTGTATAGCTAGAAAGGGAAATGCAGGAATAACATACCTCAGGCAGAATCTCAGCTCTACTGTGACCAACCAATGCTAAAAAGTTTTCAGGGCTCTCCAAGAAAAAGAAGTTGAATAAAAACACTTGAAGTCCACATGCAAACTCACAGGAAAATTGTTAAATTAAACAGATGGAAAAAATCTCCACGTTGGCTCATCCAAGTAAGAAGGTATATCTAAAGAATCTAACAAACAAAATCAGGTTTCTTAAAATTGTGCCCTTCATCCCTGCACCAGTAAAACAAAGGTCTCCTGTCCAGCCTTTTACTTGTCCCCACTTCTCCTTATCTACCCAAGATCCCTGTCCACTTCCCATACTCAAAAAGGAGAAGAAAAAAACACAAGCAAGAAACTGCTTCTGCAGCTGCTCTCAGAGCACCTAAGGTAAAACAACATATTTCCTACACAGGAATGCAAAAGCTAAGCCTTCTGATCACTGTTCCACTTTCAAGCCATTTCCCTGTTCCCTGTAGGAAAGCAAGAGGAGATTTCTAGCATCCAGATGCAAGGAAAGGAATGATAATACTATCAACAGATACAATTCGAGCTTCTTCATACTTGAAAACTGCTGTTTGCTCACCTTTAAGGCAAACTCATACTTTCTAAATGACTGAAAAATACAAATACAGATTTGCCCCACCCTCGATGGCTCTCTTCACAGGCTCCCTGAACAGAGGACTCTGAATCATGAGCCCTTAAGGCACAGATACAAAAACAAGCTACCATGAAACAAGAACACAAACTTACACAACACTCCAACGATCCCCAGTAAGGGCTCACCTATGTGAGACTGGGAATTAAACTGCCTGCAGGGCAGCCCTTTGCTCTTGCACTGCGGATCCTAATCCACAGCACCTCTGTCATGGAATGCAAATAGAAAATCACCAGCCACTTCATGCTGCACTCACACAGCAACTTTCTTCAGTGCCTTTTTACAGCACTCACCCCCTCACTGTCACTGCAAAACCTTAGCTCTTCCTTGAATACAGCTGATACCTTAACATCAGATTGTTCTTCCAGGATGGCAACCATCCAGATCCCATCATCCAGATTTCTGGGTATGGATTTATTAAACACTAACAAAAAGCCTGCTATTTTTATGGAAATGGGAATAATTTTAAAATTACTACACACATTTTCTGGTGTGGATCAGATTCTCTGCAAAGTCAGAGGATGAAAGTTGGTGGATTTTATTCTTTTTAAACACTGTGGGGAGTTATTGTGAAGTTCTCAAGTTTATCAAGTGTTTTATGCACAATGAAGTTTTGAGGCCATCTAAAAAGAAAAAAAATCAAGAGTCTACATAAACTTCACTGAAGTACTAAAGGGCATAAAGGTAACAATGATCTCTCTGCTCTAAAACTACCTAGAACAATTAGTAACAGGAGTACCAGGCAACACTTCACATGTTCCAAATCTCATATAGACTATTTAGCCTTAAAAACTCTCTTTGATAGATTAGGAGATATTAGTACTAATCACTGATAGACTGACAAACAATAAATCCTGTCTTACAAAGACTTGCCTAAATTTTCTCCAAGAGACAGGACTATTTTCTCTCCTTAACCTACGAGGGCAGTCACACAATATACATGAAAATCATCTGAGCAACTTATATGTCAGGCCAGCTCATTCAGATTATGCAATGTATAATTTATCCTGGAATAAAGACATCTCTTACCAGTATATTTGTGGAGAATGAAACAAAAAAGTGAAGACATTCCACTAAAGGTGCTAATAAAATTCCAGAACTATTTTCTCAAAGAATCAATACTGTAGCACATATTGGTAGTAAAATGCCCATGTTGTACTCATTAGCCTCCAGTGAATCCTGAATAACTGCAACAAATACATATCATAGATCTCTTGGGATACTGTTACTGTCTGACACTAAATTAACTTTATTCTTAGTAGAATTATTCCTGATATACAGCAGTATGATATATAAAATTTATCAGGGCATAAATCACATTTCTTTTCTTCACGCTATCTTTATGCACTATGAAGGCAACACTACAACTTCACTTCAAGACTAAGGAGAAAAAAAAGCTGGAAAAAAAGAAGAAAATAACTGAATATTTTGGGCTGTAGCTCTTAGCCCATCCAAAACATATTCCCAGACAACCCTGCTCTTTCTTGCTCTAGAACAGTAAAACCCCAAAATAGCTAACATGAGCGAACAGAGAATGTTCCTTCACAACAATGACACTTATTGACCAACTTCTCACCCCACAGCTCAGTTGGTCAGAGGGGACTGTCCTGTGAACGCTACCAATGCACTTTATCTGTATTAAATTACATAGGTAACTTTGTATGCAGAAGCTCCTTTAATTATAACTTAGTCTCTTGATTTTTAGTTGTGAACCTGCGTCTCCTGAATATGGATTTGCTAACAAAAGATAAGTATTATCTAAATTAGATGTTTTATATTTTAGCTACTTACTATGGCTAAAAAGCACTTATTAGTAAAACAAGGTCATAAGGGTAAAAGTATATAATAACTATAATTCATAGTGAACAACCCAAAAAGACTCCTCCATTTACACAGAGTGAGGTAGTGAGACTCTTCCTACTCTTTTTATTGAAAAATTAATCAA
Source organism: Campylorhamphus procurvoides (assembly GCA_013396655.1). Taxonomy (NCBI): domain Eukaryota; kingdom Metazoa; phylum Chordata; class Aves; order Passeriformes; family Dendrocolaptidae; genus Campylorhamphus; species Campylorhamphus procurvoides. The sequence continues at coordinate 921,163 of WBMV01007818.1, forward strand.
CCCCTCTTCTAAAGCTGTATATTAAAAAACAGAGCTTAAAGAAAAAAAAAACAAACCCACAAACTTGAAAAATGCTACATGCATATACTTTAGCATTTATGTTGCAGATCAGGGTGGCCTTTGAGCAGACTGAGAGCCCTTCCATGCCAAATCAATAAGTAATACACTTCAGCATTTCAAACCTAGTTATTTAATCAGAAAGTAAGTAGAGCTGTCAAAGGAAGCAAATGACATTCCACTATTTATACTTCTAGACTATGGACCAGGCATGTCTTTACTGGTACAGGCAGGAGAAAGAGCTTACAGTGCAAGAAGTTCTCTGCTCCAGATGAAACAAGCTATTCTAATTAAGTAATTATTTGGTTGCTAGAAGTAAACTAACACCTGGTTTCTTGGATATATCATTAGAGACCAAATTACTCCTGTCAGCAACAAAGGCTTTAATGGAATTGCTGCCACCACATTCTTCCTCCCAGTGTACCCAGAGTAGGAAGAATTGCACCAAATGTGTTGCAGAAACTCTCTCTCAAATAGCAATGGTCTCCCTAGAAGCACAGCAAGCACAAGACCAGTGCAGTGAAGAGGACAAACAAAAGCTAAAAAGGATCAATTTTTCTCTGGTTCCCCATTTTACATTCTAAGATGCCTTTTGCCTAGATGGTCTCTATTTCAACAGGATGTGATAGGGCATCAACAGCACCAGCCATAAGCAAACTGATGCCTGGGCAGCATTTTTAACTCCTCCTTCCATGAAGGTGAATCTAGGGGATGGCATTATACTCCTTACTTTACAAGGACTCTGAATCTTGACTCAAGAGTATATAAACCTATTATTATGCCTAAAGCTTACATGGACAAAACAAGATTTTGGTCACACATCACCAGCTGAAACTTACAAAGCTCAGCTACCAAACAGTTCTTAAAAAAATAAATAAAAATCATCTGTGTAAGCATAAAAAGGTAAGCATTTAGTATAAATACTTTCAGGATCCCACCTCTGTGTTCCCATATGCTTTGGTTTTACTCAAATCTGGGAAAGTGTGTACAAATAAATTGCTTTAATGAGACTCCAAATTTGCATCCTGCAGTCTTAAATCCTCCCTGGAAACTTGGTAGAAAGACTAAAACACACCACTGTCTGATAAAGCCCAACCACGAAATTTCACACCAGAAGATATGCCCTCATGAGTTTATGAAAAACAGATATGGTTCTACACAAGAAAGTGAAGGGGAAAAAACATTTAAACACTAATACATGAAGAAAACACTCAAGCAGGATTAGTTCTGCTGAGGAATGACAGCTGCTGTGTATGACAGGTATATGGGAAAAAAAGGAATCTATAGAGCAGATATAGCAGGAATCTATAGTCAGATGACTATAGATGGCAAATTACCCATCTGTCATAAAGAAGAATAAATTTAATGAATCACATTAAACTTTGTCAATAGCATATTCTTAAACATTACTACTCTGAGATATTGCTGTCAAGATTGTCAGTGTGCTCTGTTCCTCAGAAGATATATATCCCCTTATTCAAAAAAAGGTTTAAGATCAAATAGATCTCAATTTAAAAAACACCAAAAAATAAAACCACAAACAAACAAACCACCACAACAAAAAACCCAAGTACACAGCCACAATGCTTGGGACTAAGAACTAGAGACTGCAGATCATCACACCACCAAATCCAGCCAACAAACACAGAGCAAGATTACACCTTTAAAACTTATTAAGAAAATCAAGGCAATATAAACCTGTTTAGCATATATGTAGCTATCAATAGTTGTTAACCACTGCAATGTAGCAAAGTGACCAGAAATGTGACTGTGACAGTGGCAGTGCTGAACTGTAATATTACCTAGTTTATAACTCCATACGTTTTGGTTGCTGACTCCTGTTTTCAGCTGAACAGAAAAGCAGCTGCGGTGGAAGGTAACTCTGTCTTTAAGGGCAAAGTACCAGCAGTGCCAATAAAACCAAAGACCAACAAGGCACTCTTTCAGGCAGGTAATCAGCTACTGTTATGATTCAGCTGTTAGTCAAGTTTGTTACAACTCTCCTCAGGTTTTACAACCAAGCATTAATAATGCAAGATGTTGCCCAGTTGATTTGTTTTTGTTTTAAGTCCTACTCATAGGAATTATAAAGGCCAGTTGAACAAAAGTGTGCACTCTTGGAAATACCACTTAGTGTACAGTTAGGCAATAGTTATATTTATAGTAGATCTGCTTTATTAAACCAAGCCATCTCAGAAAATTGTTTGAGGCTTAAAACTCACTTTCAAGTCCTAAATATCATCAACACAGGGATTATGTTTCTTCATGATGCTCACCTTAAACCTGGTAATGGAGCAAGCCAAAGAATGATCAGTATCAAGTATCTGAGTCTAACACACAGGACTTGGAAAATTCAGCATGGGTGAAAGATAAGCATATCTTGCACAGAGAGCTTCAGTGTCCTTGTTGTTGTTCAGAGCTCTACCAAACAGCCAAGTGAACGTGCCCAAGCCCCAGACAACTTCACAGTTGCCACTGAGAATTGAGTAGGCAGCTACAAAACACCTGCCTCAGGTTCAGTCTGCTGACCTTTTTTAGGAAAAGTATAAGGAGCAGTTGAGATGTGACAGCAGGCAGCCACATACGCTGCTATCTGCCTTCCCCTCTACCTTTTGCATCACTACTCAGATAGTTCATTACCTGGTTTCAGGCAAGTTTCTCAAGACTAGAAAAACAGATCCTGGAAGAGAAACCAAACAAAGGCTACTGAATGAATGTTCTCTGCAACATCTCCAGATCAACTTGTTTTTCAGAAATCTGACAACAGACCGTAACATTACAGTGATCTGAAGCCATATGCCACTCCGAACACAATAAAGGTGCAATGAGTATGTATACTCATTACCCCAAATATTCAGAGATAGCACGTCCTTCCACCAAGCATATTTATTTCCAAAATAATTTCTTTATCTACATCTGGAAGTAATGAAGAGGAAAATTAAGAGGCTTTCTAACCTCCTCTTTTATGCTGCCTCTGTTTAACAGACTATCCTAAACTTCCTTGGGGAAAGTTGGTAGCATCTAAAATAGTCTTGTTCTCTTACCAGTAAGAAAGTAGGGGACACCATCTATTCAAACTTACAGTATATAAAGAGTAAGCAAATTTACTTACCTACAGTAACAATATTTACGTTAGTACTGTTAGAGTAATTTTATGCATCTTGTTACCTTTTCATTGCTTGCATTTTTTACTCTGGGCACCTCAGACTTGTCAGCTAAAAAAATTTAATTACTAATTTAACTATGTGTGCTACCATATTTTTTGTATAGTTTTAGATGCAAAACAGCATATAAAAGAGTATTTTAATTTTTTTCCACTGGCTAACTTTTCACCCATATAAAGAAAATTTCTCACCAGCAATACAATCACTAAAGCCTATGTCAGCCTCACAACAACATACTACAACTCCTGTGTTTAGGGAGGAACAACCATCAAGCGTCTTACAGGAGTGGGTTTGCCAAGGCGAGTTTCTATTTCAACAGCTCAAGTGGATCTGGGACAGCCAGTCCTCAAGTTACAGTAACTTTCCCTTGAACTAATTCCTGTAGTCCTGTAAAATGTCATTAGACATTAAAGGATACCCAGCCTACCAGAGGAGAAGACTTTCACAGAGCAGAACTAAAGCCTCACTCTAAACAACTTCAAGAGGCTTGGTTTTCTCTAAAGAGCAGCCTAAACTTATATTTTTTGCAACTGATTATTGTCATTTTAACAACTGTCCTTCTGGCTCAGACAACTCATTTGGAGGCAACAGTACTGGAGGGAAGCAGTCTGTCAGCAAGAAAACCAGATTTTTAGCCTTATTTTTTGGTCCAAATTATCAAAACACACAGCTATAAGAGTATCGTTTTACACCCATCAAATCCTTCCAAGGCAGAATCCAACCTGTGTAGCTGGTAATCATGGATTTCCAATGTTAAGTGTACAACAACAACCAAAAAAGTAAGCGCCAAAGCAGGCCATAAATAGTCCATAAATATTCAGAGGAAATTTGGTTAGGAAAAGTTTCTGCTATACAGCAGAGGTGACTGAGCACATTCATGGCCAGAATGAACGACAGAAAAACAGGCGCTGATCACACCTGCCGTAATTTCACTCCTTTACATAACTTGTCCAGTGGCTCTTTTCCAAACAGATCCTCCCAGGCTCACGAGAGACCAGAACTCAGCTGTGGGAACTACCAGCAGTGAATTACAGCATGGCTACTTTGCACCTACTGCACATGAAGCCATGAGACAGGAGGCACTGAGCATGTGACGCACACTCACAAGCAGATGTCCAGAATTCCAATGGCTGGATCTTCAAACGTTGCCTACCTGATTAACCAAGGCAGAAACTTTGCTGGATCAACCTGGTTGAAGCACAGACTGACCAGTGGAGTTAAAAAATGGGCTACTTTATGAGCAACCAAGCTCTTTTTCATACCCCTTCTTACAAAAGATTAAATATTACAGTGCTTGAGTTTCTGAGTCAACCCACGCACTCATGAAAACAGGATACCCACAATGCTGAGGTACTGGGCTTTTCTACAAAAACACTGAAATTGACTCACAAACCAAACCCGCCCAGGGCAAGCGCTTCCTTTCACTTACACTGGAACTACCAAGGCCCTACTGAAATTGACTTCGGGCCCTGAGCTATCAGCGGGAAGTTTGCTCAGTGATGCGGGGTGGGATGGGCTGGGTTAGTCTCGGATCCTGCTGAGCGGGAGATGGGACACGACGGCAGGTCAGGCACAGCCCGGCGGCTCTGCATGAGGAGCAGCTGCACAGAGACACGGCGATGGGGACACACCTTCTCCTGGGGTCGGGCAGACCTTCTCCCGGGGCCGGCACCAGGTGTTCCCGCACACCTGTGCCCCGCACAGCCCGCCCATGTGCCCACCCAGGTGTCCCGGCCCCACCAGCCCTCAGAGCCCACCGGGGGCACCTGCTCGCACCGGGAAGAGCCACCACGCCTCGCGTTTGTTTTATTTATTACGGCTTTTATGATACCGCCCGCCTGGGCAGAGGAAGGGCCCGGGCAGGGGTATGCCCAGGCCGGGCCCGCGGGGGACCCGCTTTCCTCCAGTGCCGCCCTTACCTTGGTCCTTCAGGCTGGCGAGGCGCTCCAGCTGCTTCTCCTCGTCGGAGCTGTTCATCGTGCCGCGCTGCGGCCGCGGCGGGCCGGGGGCTGCCCCGGGGTGCCCTGTCCCGGTGTATCCTGTCCCGCTGTGCCCTGTCCCGCTGTGCCCAGCCCAGCCCNGGGTGGGGACAGGGCACAAGGACACGGACAAGGCACGGGAACCGGGATGGGGACTGGGATGGGGAACCGGGACAAGGACAGACACAGGGCACGGGGAACCGGGATGGGGAATAGGGACACGGACACGGCATGGGGAGCCGAGACAGGGACCCGGGACACACAGGGACCCGGGATATACAGGGACACGGGCACGCTCGGTGTGCGCAGAGTGGCGCGCTCGGCGAGGCTCCGGGACACCTGTGAGACCATCGGGAGCAAGCTGTGACCGAGCTGTGACCGAGGCCACCATAGGAACCAGGGCACGGCAGCGAGTGCCACGTCCAGCCCGGCCTCGGACACCGCCGGGGACGGGGACTNGGGGAGGCTGCAGGGCTGTGCTGGGAGCGAGGGGACAGGGATGGGGACAGGGACAGGGACGGGGATGGGGACAGGGCAGGGGGAACCGGGGTGGGGACAGGGCACAAGGACACGGACAAGGCACGGGAACCGGGATGGGGACTGGGATGGGGAACCGGGACAAGGACAGACACAGGGCACGGGGAACCGGGATGGGGAATAGGGACACGGACACGGCATGGGGAGCCGAGACAGGGACCCGGGACACACAGGGACCCGGGATATACAGGGACACGGGCACGCTCGGTGTGCGCAGAGTGGCGCGCTCGGCGAGGCTCCGGNCTCCCTGAACTGCGGGACCCAAAGTGGGCACAGTGCTGAGCTGTGTCCCCACCAGTGCCAGATACAGGGTGTGAATCCCTTCCCTGCCTTGCTGTCCACACTATTGCTGATACAGGCCAGGATGCCACTGGCCTTCTTGGCCGCTCTGCCTCATGTTCAGCCACTGTTGACCCGCATTTCCAGGTCCTTTTCCTTTTCCTGCCACTCTACCCCCAGCCTGGAGCTGCAGGGGTTGTTGTGGCCAAAGTGTAGGACCTGCCACTTGGTCTTCTTGTTCTCAGCCCACTGATCCAGCCTGTCCAGATCTCTCTGCAAACGAGGGGTCAGAGAGGAAAAATCCACCAACCCATCCCATGGAGATGTGTCCCTGTAACCCATCTGGCATGGTCAGCAAAGGCCATGACTTCCTTCCCTCCAGATCCAAGGGAAACAACTTCATGCCAGTGTCCAGCACTTAATGGCAACTTTGGAGCAACATGAGGGCAAAGGACTTTGAGAGTGACCTGCTGTGTTCATCTCAGAAGAACACACTTCTCTCTGCCCTTCTCTGATGATCCCTGTCCTGAAAAAGGAGAGGATCCAGTGATGATGTCTGTATTAAAATGGTTCCCTTATCCCAAGGCTGACACTGCAGAGTTTGTTTCTGCTCCTGCTTTTTGCTGAGCTTTGGTTCAGTCAGCTGAGCAGCAGCTCTCTTCGGATCTGCATGGGCAAAGGTACAGTTCACATGCCTCCCTCCCTCCTGTTTTGGCAAACACCCATCAATCACTGTGGCAGGCATGTCAGAACACACAGCATTGCCACAGACGTGGCAGCATTAGTTAGGAATACTTGGGAATGAAAGGAAAAAGGACCTCTCTGCAAAGAGTTGCTCAGTCCTGCCTTCTTTCTCTCACACTTCATTCTCTAGTTTTCCCATTTTGACCTAGTAAACCTTTAAAATGTGAAGAGACTCCATATGGATGCTTTAGAGCTTTTTGTGTCCTAGAGGTAGTTAATAACACGTGTAGCATCCTGGAAAGAAGTCAGGAGATCCACGTGAGCTATGCTGGTGTCTCAGAAGGGTGGTATGCTCATGTGAGGAAAAGGAGGCCTCGCAGGGATGTTCATAAGCTAGTCATCTTATTTTGAACTAGTCAGCACAAAGCACCGTTAACTGTACCAAATGCGAAGTTATAAATTCATGCTCCTAGTCATATGCAAAGAATGGGAAATGACCTTGGAGAATGAGGGCTCTGTAGTGGAAGTGGGAGGCAAAGTAATTATGTAAGTGCTGCCAGTAAGGTACTGCAGGAAAAGAATGGGAATATGCTGACAGCAGGGAAAAAGTTCCTTCTGTAACATTGACAAGACCAAAATAAATTTACTGTATCCAGTTCTCCAAAAAATGGTACAGAAAAATGTATGGAGAACGCACAAGAGAAAGAAAACTACCCAGGGCTTGAGGAGAGTTCTTTGCAATGAGAGACCTCAAACCCTTGATCTTTTTAACTGACCAAAAAGGAAACAAATTATTTTATGGTAATTTGTCAAGAGAAAATCCTCAATACTTGAGGGGTTTTCAGCCTAGTGGAAGACAGTCAACTTGAGAATCTGTGTCTGTAACCAGAAGCCAAAAGTAGAAGGTACAAACAGAGTCACACATCAATAACTGCCTCATTTTGAAGGAACACAGAGGTCCTATTTAGGTCCTTAATGTTCTGGGATGACCTTTGTTTTGAATAGCCTTCACTTTAACTCAGAGCAGTTTTGCCAGTGTTTTACTTTTTAGTGTCCTTTCTTGGGCTGCCTGTTGGCTTCCCTTCAGCCACAGGTCTCATTCCAAGCCCTTCTTCCCACTGCTGATATCATTCCCCTTCATTTCCAAACCAATTTCTTTCAGGCAGTGTAACAGCAGGATTTGCAAAAGAGTCATTGTAGGTTGCTTATCCCCACACTGTACCAAGACACCGGCCATTTGCATCCTTCAACAATGTTCCGTCTGTTGTGTGTAGCCAGAACAGGGCATAAAATCGCTTTGATATCTGCAGAGACAGTGAGTCGATTCTTCCATTTTATTTATTTATTTATTCAAGTTAAATTATTATGTCTACGTCATAAGAATTCGCTTCCATAATTTCTATATTGTGGCTTCATAATTTTTCTTCTTGTTTTTATTCATTGAAAGCTGCATTCAGATACAATACCTTGAAAAGTCAGCATGTAAAACAAGGATCTCCTCATTGCAGACCCTGCCGGTTGCAGTAGTAGGATGGGTGCCACTATAACATTAATATTTATTGTTATATTAATAATACTATTAATCAAAATATGCTTATCTTTTGCTAAGTTAGAAGATAGGCGAGGAGTTAACTCTATTACTAAGCTTGCTAATTGATTCCCTTGTGCTCTGAGGATTTAACATTCCCAGAAATGTTTCTCTAGATCATGAATTCAGTTCATTGTTTCAGGGTTATTTTAAATAAGAATTAGTTTGTAATATCTGTTTCTATGTAATATAATGTCCACATTGTGATTTGATATCACTAAGATCATGAAAGGCCTGAGCAGGCAATCCAGCATCCCACACAGGATTTCGCAGTGTTTAAATAGGGACTGGGTAGCAGTTGCTTTTTCTATCAAAGAAGATCAACATGGTACCTTGAACGTGGATAATTAGTTTCTCATGATAACATTTCAATAACACTATTTCTTCTTTGTTAAATGGGAAAACTAAGACTACCCATGTCTTAAGACTTGCCCAGTACACAGTTGGTATCAGTGTTGAGAAAAAAAATCACCCTCCTGTTGAAAGCAGCTACCTGGTGGAAACAACCGTGACTACAGGCTGAAGGTACCCTCAAGGCATTACTACTACCATATGTTTACCACTTTCAGAGCAGACATATTTGGTAGGGGGAGGAGGGACAAGGAAAAATAAACTACATAATCACCGCACAGATAAACAACTATTAATAAACTAAAAAGAAATTAAATATGGCAATAGATATTTGAGCATCTAATTAGCACAATGAATAAGACTAAGCAGCTTCTCTTGCTGAGGTAATGTATATTTTTCCATCAAACCAATCAGTGCTGAATAATGACTAGCATAATATATCAGGGTAAATATAAGCACTTCCTGTCTCCCTAAGATGACAACTAACTAATCAGCACACATTCAAACTGGAGTATGATTACAAATAAAAAAAACTCTGATAATACAGATTCATTTGGAAAACTTAACCATTTGATTGGAGACACTGGTGTGATCTTTGCTAGTTATCTCCATCTAGAGTGGCAAACATGTCTATCTGCACAGAAAAAATGGCACAAATTGATTGGGGGATAAATCAGAGGAAGATTAAGTATTTAGCATGGCATTTTTATATGCTCTAATTATACTATAATTAACAATCCTGGATGTTAAATTTGCAACTATAAAGTATAACTAGGGAAATTATATCTACTCACCCTTCATAACAGTTCATTGTACTTTATGGATGCTCACCTTGTGTAATTTGGTTGGAATAGGTACTTCCTCTATCTGCAAGCACAGGCAGGTGGTGGATTTCACCCACTGAGATGTGAACACCTGCCAACACCTGCGAGGACACATATTTAGAGGTAACAGATCGCTCACTAGTAACTCACTATGTTTCTGACAGGAAAATGTGAGATCTCCTGTGCTTCCAGCCTGCCAGAGACAAATATTATACTTTTGGAAAGCTAGAAATTGAGTGGTTTTCCAGACCCCTTTCCTGAAGTGGTGGATGCTCATTTCACCAGTATCACTCGGGAGGCTGTGCCTCACCAGTTGTTGCAGTGGCCTCTCTGCACTCCCCAGGGATTCTTTGCTTTATTCTGCAGCAGTTTGGGTAACTGGGCTGTCAGAGCAGAGAACAAGAGGGTTTGTATGGGAATGTCCTTGCAAGAAACATTATTGTGTGTCCTATTTCTTCTTAGAAACAACACTGCTGCATGCACTCAGAGTATCTGGGAGTTATTTTGTTCAGTTTGAGGGAAGGAATAAGTGACTGACTGAGCCACCACAACATTTCTGTTAAGCCATTTTAACACATTTTGCTGCAGATGTTACACCAGTGGCCTGAGTCATTAAAAACTCAATTTCTATGATAGCTCTGTCAGTAACAGCTCTGCAGCCCAAGAGTTTGCAGTCCCTCTTACATCTCCCAAATTAATTTCCTTCATTTCAGATAGAATTTTTTTGCATAATTTAACAATTAATTACTGATTCTTAAGTGTTTTGGTATTTTTCTTTACATGCATGAGAGAGAGTTCAGCAAAGAGCCTCTGGGGCAATTATGAGGCTGGAGCAGGTTGCACTTGAGTGAAGACTGGGAGTCCTAGGGCTGTAAAGTCAGAAGAGAAGGTTTAGAGGGGGAACTCATCAGTGTGTACAAGTACCTGGTGGGAGGTTGCAAAAAGGATGAAGTCAGGCTCCTTCCAGTGGTGTCCAGTGACAGGAAAAGAGGCAACAGGCACAAAATGGAACACAGGGGATTCCTTCTGAACATCAGAAAACACTTTTTCACTGTGACAGTGACCAAACAGTGGCAGAGGTTGCCTAGAGAGGTTGTGGAGTCTCCATCCTCAGAGATCCTCAGAAGTCACCTGGAAATGGTCATGGACAATCGGCTCTGGATGGCAGGGAGGTTGGACGAGGGGAACCCCACATGTTCTTTCCAACCTCAACTTGTTTGTGAAAGACACTCTCCCTCCACTGATACCTCTGGTCAGATGCTGGCTCTGCTATGGTATTCTACAAAGAGGAAAGATGAGCTGGTAAGACTGCATGTGAATATATCTGCTTAAGAGAGAATCTGATGTTCGCCACTACAGAAGAAGTGACTCCACATGGTCTTATCAGCACTCTGGTAGTTTCATAAATTGCCTGTCAATAGATATCTGGTCTGCATATTCCTCATCTGCAAATAGTGTAACAGCATTTACTCCCAATGGTCCCTACAATGACAATGTGTTATGTACAAATGACAATAGTAAAAAGCCCTCTTTTTCCATAGGAGGAAGGGATGGTCTATCAGATGGAGTGAAAAAAGTAGATCTTAGCCATGTAGGATCAAGTATCTCTGTGCTCATAATTTTGTTGTGAAACATGGACATAGTCTGATTTTGGTGAGGACAGATGTTTATGATGGGAGAAATCTTAGGAGAGAACACACTGAAAGCTGATGAAGTGTCATTGAATACAAAAAGTTATTCCTTGTAAGTTACCTCTGGAGCTCACAGTGCTATTTCAGACCTTGTTATTTGATAAACAACTATCATGTCAAACTAAATAAAAAAATCATTTTGTTAGAAACTTAAATATATTACTATACAACAGTCAAGGTCTCTTGGTACTGATCATAAGCGTGCTAATAGACATTCATTATGCTTAGCTTTTGAATTCAATGCCACTGTTATTTTGCCTACATCTTTATTATGTTGCTCTACCAAGTTGCCTTCATAATTAATTTCTACAGAAAGGGCAAGTCATTTCACTTATATTAAGCAATTTTGCAGCTTATGAAAAATAACCCATTGCCCTGTTTTCTCAACATGCTTTCCATCTGGTATTTTTGTGCAACTGGAGCCACTTTGTCTGTCTCTCTCTCCCTCTCAGTTGAACTTTGCATACAGCTCAACAGTAGTTGATGCTTTTGTTCCTGTTGCAGACTTGTCCCTTTCCTGGTGCTTGTACTACCTCCATTTTACCACATAATTAGGGTCAGATGCTAGTTCCCTGAATTAAAAGGCATTTGGGCTCTCCTTCCAACAAGCCTTTCTACTCCCTTCTTGCAAAACAAAGCTGTCACATGCATTCTTTAGATGGTGTTGGATTACATTACACCACTTGACCACACTTGCTACACTCAGATAATTATGCCAGGTATTTTGCTGATAAAAATCACCATGGCATTATTGTGTGCTGTGGAACTCTATCAATTCTTGTCAGCAGAAAAATGGGTTCTTTCTGAAAATTTAGGGACAGAGACAAAGCTCGAAGTTGCCATAAGGATTTTCACCAGGTTAACCAGAATTTCTGGAAGTCCTTCAACAAGGCAGAAGTAAAGGGACCAAGGAGTATGCAAATTTATTTCCATAAAAATATCAGACAAAGGTTCTGCTGCTGGCCCAACTGCACATCATCGGGTAGCAAAGAAATACATTCTTTGCAATACTTCATTTTGCTGATTTGCCACACCATGGGCCAGCTCCTACAGCTATACAAGTACTGTACTGACCACGCTATAAACAGATAAAGAAACTCTATAATGAATCTTGAAAGTTTCAGAAGCTCATAAAGGGCTGTTCCAGAGAGATAAAAAGCTGTTCTCAGTGGAATTTTACTGGTACTAAACTTGGCATGAAGCGTTTGTTAAAATTTAAGAGGACTCCCTGTTCTTGGAGCCTGTGCAGGACAACTCATTTTAGCAAGGACTGAGCCACAAAATGAGCTCACTGCATGTGTCAGCTGGAGCTGGGGTTTCAGGGTAACTTCTCAGTGTTAACTGGCCTTTTAAAAAGCTGCAAGTTCCCACTAGAGTCTGAAACCAAGAATCACAGTCAAAATGGAGAAGGACCTCACAGTACAGCATACCCACCAGGGACTGACCCCACAGAGGCTTTTGGCCAAGAGGACACTCCACTGTGCCTTCCCTGTCAAAGAAGGTCATACAGTAACTCCTAAGAGTGAATACTGGGGGTAAAAATCCTGCTTGTCATACTGGTTTTCAGGAACCACCTTGAGTTTAAGATTATTCTCTGTTCACCCTATTTTAACAAAATGAAGTTTGCTCTATTCCTTCAATGACAATATATACTGTTGTTATTACCAGAAGTACATATCATCTTATCATTATTTCTATCACAAGAAGTAATATGATTTGTATTCTGTTTCTACATTAAAACTTGTTATTTAAGGTAGATGACAAATCATACATTAGCCACATCTCTGGGTATGATCTGACAATTATTTGTCAGCTTAATGGCATTATTTTTAACTAACTTCCTTCACATTCCAAATATCAAGCATATCCTTACTCATATATAATAAAATACCATAAAACCATGTGAAAATACTGCTTTTATGCAAAAAATGGAGGAAGTATCAAAGAAAAAAATGGTTTCCTATGTTATACAAAACTAGTGCAATGCAACAATCTAATAAATCAGAGTGTTCTCACAAGGTGAGTTGTTTTGTCAGTTGAGTGCTTGAAATGCTATCTAATATCTCTGTGGAAATGGCTGAAAGAAACAACAGATGTCTCAGATTTTTTCCTTTCATGTCTTATTAAAATCAAGGGAAGATGGAAAGGGAAACAAAGGGTTACTCATCATTTTTCTCTCCCTGGAAGAAGTTCCTATGAACACCGCCTACAAGAAGAGGCAGTGATAACTGAAAGACAAAAAGCAATTTAGATAATGATGAACATTTATAAAAGAAAAGGTTCATTGAGAACACTATTCCCAAGGATAAAAGGTAGAAAGGAGGCAAGAAATTCTGCAAGCTGCTCGTCTGAATAGCATGGCAGTAGCACTGCAGCCTTCAGCATAGCCATCTTGTATTATTCCCCACCAAACGCATTCAGCCGAGGAGCCCTGAACGAGATGCTTGTGATCTGATTTGTGCTGGGTACTTTGACTTCACTCTCTCATTCAGACTTGCAGCTCTGGCCTCTGAGCCACACCCCTGCTCTGCAGGGACTGAGAAGCTCTTACCTAAGTGAGGCTCAAGAGACTTGGAGCTTCCAGCTTGATGTTTATAGCAGAGCTTTCCGCTGCCATCGTCTAAGATGTCTCCAACTCCCACGCTGCCTAATATGTGAAGCAGCAGTGTTTGCCATTGTTGATTATCTGCTAAGCAGTGAGAAATATTAAAATCTGCTTCACATTGCTATGGTAGCCACTTAGACTTTGCATAAGAAGCCAAAGCATACACCCAATCTCTTACTCTGTTATATTCTCCTTCTGCTGCTGCAGAAAGATGGATGTGTAATTTGCATTGGCTATGCCAACTATCTGCTTATAAGATGAAAACACTTACAGAAAATGCATATGCAAAGTGTGACCCAAGCCACATTTCCAAGCCTGTATTTCATCTCTGGGAAGAGCGAATGAGCAGACTCTGGGGACCACACATTCCACCACGACCCCTTGTGAGTGTGTGTCACTGTGCGCTCAGTGTCACACAGCCCACGGGATGGCTGGTGGTCACAGGCAGTGCTGCCTGTGCAGCTCACTGCACCACTCACACCATGGCTCCCTGGGGATGCCTTCTCTGCCCCTCCCTCACTCCATAGGCAAAGGGAACCTTCATCTCTGAATCAGCCCAGGCTGTGCACGGCAGCACTCAACAAAGCATCAGAGTAAAGGTGCCAGAGCAGGAGATCAGACTGCTCTGCAGTATAAGCCACTTAAAGAAAACATGCAGAAATCCAGCTGAGATACTTGAGAAAAATAAAATAATAATCCTGCTTTTGCATTCCTGAGCTGGAATACTGTAGAGGAGTTCACACAGAATAGGTTAGCTTTGATCTTAAAAATCTGACACTTCAAATAAGGAAAATGAAGAGATGGTGTTTCTTTTCTTGGTTGTTTTCGTTTAAGGCCTAAATCCCAAGGTGTTGACACCAATGGGCTGAACTGATGCTAAATGCCACTGAAAATTGACAAAACCCAGTTTTTAAATCATTCAGTGGATGATCTCACAGGTAATACGACAGGCACTGAAAAAGGTTTGGTTGGTGGGTGGTATATGTGACCATGTCTTTAGAGAAGGCTGTCCTCAATTAGAAGGTCATAGTACAATTTTTTTTAATATATAAAAAAACCTCTAATTGACTAATTTTTGAATACTCCCTACAAAGATCCAGACCTACTATTTATATATAAACACATGGGAATCAAAACACTTCTGTACTTACTGTAAAAAGGTTTCAGGCTAACCATAAAACAGTGTCACATACTGTCATTATAAGGACTAGTTTGCTGTTGTGTATAGAATTGCCAAAAATGTAATGATATGGACTAGAGAATTCAGTGGCAGCTTTCTAGCTAAAACCAAATTTTGGTTTGTTTCAGCAGTTACACTGCCACTGATTTTGTGTATCTTAAGGGGAAAAACCAAACAATCACAAACCAAAAGCAAACCAAAACAAATTATTGCTGCTTGGTTGGGAAGCTGTAGCACCTCACCACCTTGTGGCAGCTCTAAAAACCCAGCCAAGGATCCCTGTCGGGGCTGGGAGGCTTCTTGGCCGCACAGTTTGGTTTTGCTAAAGCAGAACACTGGGAGAGATGGGGCAGGGGCATCCTGGAGAGCTCAGCCTCTGCACCACCTGAGCTGGGGCAACCTGGAGATGGGCAGTGCCAGCTGTTTTCCCTCAGGAGGATGAGAGGGAATATGGCAAGAGGAGATGTCATACACTGAGGTGGTGATAGGAAGGAGGAAGTGGAGTGGAAGTGAGAGTCGCTTACAGAGGAGAGTATGGAAAGTGGAGGGGAGAGTCACTGGCAAAACAGGTGATCTGGATGTCAAAGAGGGTCAATGGACTGCATAATACTGGGAGCCATTGCCCATCTGGAGTGGATCCCATTATCTCTGAGCATGAGATTCCTCCCTGGCTCCAAAGCTGATGATGGAGCTCGCTGGCAAAGCATCTCCATCACCTCCAGTGGGCTGTCCAAACTACCACTAGCCCCCTCCTCTGGCTACCAGCCCCTCCAGCTCTGAAAAATTAATTCTTGATGACCACTCATGCTGGGGAGAAGCTCAAGACTATCCCTACCTGCCTCCTATCCCTCCTCCCCTGTGGTTTTAATTTGCTTTAACTTAGGAAATACCTCTAGGTGATATTATAAGACAAACCCAAAACACCTACCCTTTTGAAGATGGCATGTTAGGTGCTTCACTTTTCAAAGAAATAATTTGGGTATGAGTGCCCTAAACAAAGGTTCTAATCTTGACAATTCTTCTCCAGAGCAGGAATTTACAGCTGCAGGTGCAGGATGAAGGAAAGGAATAAGTTATGCTGTGAAGGGGACACTAACCCCTCTATTATCCCAGGCTGCTGTAACACGCATTCCTGTCTCAGGACAGAATTGTAGCTACAAGTCTGAGCAGCTGCAGCCCTTCCAGAGAGGGGAAGATATAGGTTTGTTTTGCTCTCTGCAGTTATTGAAATCAGGTCCCTCATGCCTATGGCACTGCTCATGTGAGACAGGAGATTCTTCCCTACAACTTACGCAACGTCACCAGCTCCAAGATGTTTATTGACTAGTTGTTGAAATAGGTACAGAATGGCTTTGTAGCAAAAATGTCACAGCAACACTTCCATCCTGGCTCTGGGTCCTCACACTGACTGAACTGACCTATGGCCACACCACCCCTCTCCCCTCCACCAAACACATCCACAGGCCTCTGAGCTGCTCCGGAGGCAGCAGAAGGGCCAAGACAGTCTGTATCAAACAGCAGATTTCTTTGGAACAAATGCTTGGCAAAAAAATGCTTTTGCATATTTGCTTCCTACAGTGCCTCAAGACTGGTGTCTGTTTAACTAGCATGTGCTCATTAAACGGGTAACGAAGGCATTCTGGTGTGGTTAGTAAAAAACAGGCAAATGCGTATTGTGTGGGATTAAGTCCAGCTTGCTGAGCTTGTGTGAACAGCTTGTTCTACCCTATCATTTATGAATAACTATTTTACTTCTATAAAGAAACCAGCTATATTTTATGGAAGTAAGGGCGATCCTCTGACCAAATCCACTGGCAGAAAGAGTCTGAAAATGAAGGCAGCTTGCAGAGGTGAGAATTGCTGCCTGTATGAGGAGAGCTGGCACTGCAGGCCTATGAGATCTCCTTCAGTTCTGGCTCTGGTGTAAACATCAGAGTCAGTAATGAGTCTCAGGCCCATCCAGATCTGACGAAATCCTTGGCATGCACCAATGGCAATTTAGTCTCTATTCTTTCTGCTCAAGAACAACAGACTGCATGCAAAAAACACTATAAATTGTTCACCCTACAAGTCATTTATACAGTTTGCCAGTGCTGACAGATGCTAATACCTTTCTGTCTCTTTCTAGAGGCTATTTATATCAACAAATGAATCTTGACAAAGTCTGAGCTGGCAACCTAAAGATGAACAGTTTGAGATTCAATTTCCCGTCTTATGCAGTCTTACCAGAACACATTCCTGCATATACAGAGCTGCTAAAAAACAGCCACACTTTCAGTAAATAGAAATATAAATATAAATTTTCTAGTTCCACTGTTTCTAATGTTCTACTGTCTTTGTCTCTGGTCTGGACAGTTAGTATCTAAGTAATGCTTTTAAAACATATCTTATCCTTGAATTCCAGGTTAAGAACCAACTGGCTTTTGCCAAGCATCAGAACATCATCCCACCATCAAGAGCTCAGGAGGAAGATATCTTGAAAACACCCATTGCTTTCCAGTTCTCTGATGTCTGGGAGGAAGCCAACTTCCTCAGTGGAACTCCATCAAGTTCAAGGTGTCTACAAATGGTCAAGCAATACAAGTTGGAGAGAAGTGTATGAAGGAGGGAGTAGCAGGGTGGGGAGGAATATCAAACCCCAAAAAAACTAGTGCAAATCACAGTAGGAATGAGTTCAATGAGGTGGGCCATATTTAACATGGGAAGACTCAGCCTTCTGGTGTGTACTTTGTCTCCCCCTGCCTTTCTGCCCTCATTGTTTCTTTCACCTGCTTAGCCAATGGAAAACATTGCACTGATCAGGTATTTTCCAGGTTCCCTCAAGTTTTAGTCTCTCTCCTCTCATGGTGCCCACCACACAGCCTTGGGAGCTATGGCAGGGATTCCATGCCTCGAATTGCTTGGGGTTGTATTC
This sequence comes from Campylorhamphus procurvoides, assembly GCA_013396655.1. Taxonomy (NCBI): domain Eukaryota; kingdom Metazoa; phylum Chordata; class Aves; order Passeriformes; family Dendrocolaptidae; genus Campylorhamphus; species Campylorhamphus procurvoides. The sequence continues at coordinate 939,016 of WBMV01007818.1, forward strand.
AGTTTGTTTGCCCTGCAAGGACAGCTGACCAGCTCTAGCAGAACCCTATGCTCATCATCCTACCTGCCAAAAAAGCTCCTGGAGACAGTGTAACCTCCTTTGCCCACCCAAAATAATCAGCTTCAATAGATAATGCAGAGACTGGTAGAAAGGAAGCGCTACCAGTGCTGTCATTAGACAGCCTCTGTAGCTGTTTTTCCCTTTCCTTCTGCCTGTCAGCAGACCTTGAGCTCATGACTCTGGCCCTTTTGTCCTTGCTTTGGCACATTCAACATGTGGGATTCATCACATAGCCTCATAAGGCTAGCATCTGCTTTTAACTATGGGAATTCTATAAAGCATTGTTATCATTGGTCCAAGACAAGAGAGCTATGAGCACAAATATCACAGATGAACTGAAAGAAGATTTTCAGGATGTATAGGTCTGAAGTATTTCTGACAGATCAGTTAAAAGATGCATTAAGACAGAATATAACACTCATCAAGCTAAAGAAATGCTTTTCTTTCCTTGACTTCTACCCATTGGAGCAAATCCTGAGCCACTAAGTCAGCTTGTTGACATACTGGGGCAGAAATGACTGAAAAAAACCCTTGTAAAAATACATTGCAAAAACTCTGTAATAACCCTCTGTATCTTAACATTACTGATATTGACAGCAGTCAATCTTCACAGGTTTACACAGTGTTCTGGGCAGGCAGAAACCACATGCCTTTTAGATTACTGTTACTCAAGGTACAAGTGCATCTCTATTGACATAAACTTGGAGAACTATTTCCAGGGAACAAAAGTCAGCTCTACCTTCCATGAAATTAAATCAAGAAAGATGACCACAATAGAGGACAGTGTTAGAGAGCCTGCTGTTGAAATATTAGTGTTATAGCCAGATCAATTGCTTTCCCACTTGGTTTTGATACAGGTCAAGAGAGAATGTAACACGGTATTTTCAAGTGAAGAGAGGGTTAGTGAACACCTTGGAGGAGCCACCAAGAAGTCAAACATTCCCAGCAGTGGTGGAGGAGTCGTTCACACCTCCTGGCCATTGTATGGACCAGGGAGGTTTGGGCTCTCAGCCCTCATCCCATGAGCTGCAGAGCTGCCTAAAGAGGCTGGAGCAAAGGAGCCCCAGGAAAACTTTTTGGGCTGGTGGAGTGTTGCTGGACTGGAGTCAGGTATGTGGTCTGACTGAATAAGTAAGGGGCATCTTTAGGACTACAGACCAGCAGGGATATCTGAATGTGAGACCTTTCACCTGGGGACGGGAAGTGACCCAAAAATGCCATAACTAAGACAGCTGTGTCTCAGCAGCTGCTCAGCCATCAGCACTGGCTCTGAACAGGAGCCACCTCTTAGGAGACACCTCTGCATGGGCAGGGACACTGCAGTACTTCATCCTCCCTTAACTCATGGACAGACCACACTGTGAAGCTGTCAATACTTCAGCTTCCCTAAATAACACCACTTACCCTACGCAGCCAAGTTTACTTTTATGGCATTATGGAATTCCTGGGCACTTATAAATACAAAGACTGCATTGACTAATGCTTCAGTCAATATGACATGTATGTAGTTCAAAGTTAACTGCACGACAGATCCATACTGAAGGAAGCTGGCCTAATCCATCCTGGGTATAAATTTAGGTCCTGCATAAACTCACTTAGTTGCCACATACAAACTGGATTATGGCTTTATTCTTTTTTAAATAAAAGACCAACTCTCTCCTGTAATGATAAACAGGAACAATATTTAAAGGACCCAAAGTACATGATGAGCAGTCTAAACCATTTTATGAAAGTAAATGTAATACTAGAGAGAGATGTCTTATAAAAATATTATAATGAAAATGGTATTCAGAAATCCATTAGCAAGTGATTGTGCTTCATCGCAGCACTGGGAAAGTATTTTAAATGTAAGTAAAGATTTTTCTTTTAAAATCCATAATGAAGATGCAAAGTACTAAAAGCCACTGGGAAGTCTTAAAAAATGAAAACAGGACCATGCAACAAATCTAACACCTTGGTTCATAATGGATTACAAGTCAATACTGTTGTTCTTGCCTACATTACTGCAGACTGCCATTATCTGAGTGAATGAAACTACAAAACTCACACCTTTTTTTCTTGTTTCTGGTAAGAATTGCTTCATTGATTGATCTCCCTGATGGGTACCATAGCAATGGATGAAACAGGACCATTTATTCAAACTTCATTTATTAAGCTAAACAAAATGCATTCAGATGAAAACTCAGAACACTAAGAAAAGATAAAATAGGCACTGAAAAAGGAAAGGGCAGCACTTGCAGAGGGTTTTGAAACCTAGTTTATAGTCTGTCCTTTTGGTAGGAAATCCAGTGTAACCTGTACACTGCAAAACTCCCAATGCTTTTTAGGGAGAACATTAGGATTTAATAGGTGCAGAAGCTCCTACCTGCTGTATCCTATAGGATCGTGATCCATCCAGAGATCAGGGCCTCCCAATGCAGATGGTGAAGACACTGCTATGTAAAGCCTTCTTCAAAATGTCTTGCACCAAAAGGGAGCTTTTTTCCTACTTCAGGCAAAACCTGTGATTTTTTTGCATGACTACATTATTGCTTTCCAAGTGCTAACCCCATCATTTTGCTGTCAGGTATGGCTATAAGAGGATGAGTTGTGCAGCCACTGAATGTCTTTGAGGAATGCAAGGGCAGTTTATAAGAGCAGAACTTCTCTTCAAACAGGTCATTCAGTAGCATATTGCATAGTCTGACATATCAAGGAAGAGAAAATGCCCTGAAAGTTGCAAAGCCCAGTAGTTTACCCTTTGCCAAGAAATTATTGAGGAAAACCATGCTGGTACCTCATATTTGTTAATGAAAACCACAATGAAAGAAATGAGGGCTTCCAAAATAGGTAGAGAAATGGATATTTTTAAGTTTGCATCCTTTGCTTTTGTATTTGGAGTGTCTTTGCAGCAAGAACAAATGTTGTGCCTGGGCTGGTAATGTTGTGCAGTTCTCTCCAATAAGGGCCAGTACATCTGTGTTGCAGGTTCTACTTAATCCTTGTTGCATGTGCAGCATCAGAGAGGACTGGAGATGTCCCATGGCCGGACAGCAAAGCACACCCCTCCACATGGGCAAATACTTCTGGCCTATGACAAATTCCATCTCTCATCACTGGCCTATACAAAAAAGTTATCTATTAAGTGGGTGTCTTGTATTCACTTATTGATGCAAGGGCACAGTCTCAGCTCCTCTGAAAACTGTGTGTTTGTTTTCAGGCATGCTCACCCTGCAATACATTACCCTGTTGGGTAGGTAGAGAAAGGCATTCATACAGCCAATAACTGAAAATTAACTGCTCGGCTGGGACTGAACTCCATCACCTTTATAATGGATAAAAACCCACAAATCCCTGTGTGTAATCAGTTGTAAAATAGTCCCCAAGGTCTCACCTTTGGCTATCATTCCATCACAATTCAAACATTCCTTCGACTCCCTGGTCAGCATCTACAGGCAGCATCTGCCCCTGTTCTGCACTTTCTGAGTAGGTATAGGAGTAGCACAGCCTCCTTGCACCTGCTTTGCAGTGCAGGAAAGGTTAATGTTCAACCCTAGCTTGAAGGAACCTGGTTTTGAGCTCTCAATTATCTTAAATACAACCAAGTGCACTTCTCTAAGGAAAGAGAAGCTGCTGTAAGGGCACACAGCTGCATAAAGGATGAGTGATTCACTTCCTTATGCCTCATGGAAAAGAGAAGTCAATGTCTTAAGTGTAATAAAGTTGATGAATTATGGGCTTAAAGAGGTGGATCTTGAATTTGAATAAAAGAGAATTCAGCAGGCAATCAGGGTTGTGAAACTACTGTTTATGCACTCCACAGCTTAACAAATAACACAACAATATATAGAGATTGATTTTATAAGATAACATAATCATTTCATGCACAGTAGCTATTATAAAACAATGTATTGTTTATTTGTTCTGTCAATGCCCAGCAGTAACTAGTTATTTGCTGTATCCCTGCGCAAGAGGGGAGTTGGCAGAAGTCTTACCTTGAAGTCATAAGGCTCCTTTTTCAATGGCTGGTAGGAGCCCACCAAATGTGCTACTTAAGCCTTGTGAATGCCAATACACATTTCTTCAAAGAACTGAATTCCTGCAGTTACCTTTTACCTCTCCAATCCTCAGCTTACCTTTACAATCCAGAGTCTGAAGTCAGGGCAGGAGGATGGCTCTTTTTTCTCTCACACCAAAGCTCTTTGTATACAGCCTCATCTGGCACAGCTTTTGGTGCCCTGGGAACAGACAACACCGAGGATGTGCAGCCCCATCCATCAGCTCACACAGCACCTCTCACAGACTTATCAAGCTCCCCTTTAGGACCAGGTAGACACTACTCACACTTACACTGATTGTAAGGCTGCTCAGGTGCTAAACTAGAGGTTATATGGTGTCTAACAACCTATTCGTAACATCAGTCTTACCTTACCTTACCCTACCTTACCAACCTTACCTTACCTTGCCCTACCTTACCAGCCTTACCTTATAGCGTTTCTCCCTCAGGGCTCTTCCCTACACACTTGTAAAGAGTAGTAATTTCCCCCTTTCCATACTTATTTGTATTTGAACCTGATGCTCCTCAGTTGATGAACAGAGCCACATGAGAATAGCATGGCTCTTCCCCACTTCCAAATATCCTGCTTTGCCTTTTCCCTGAGCCTCTTTGTCTCTCCCTACGCACTCCTCTTTTTTCCCCCCTTTTTCGGAATTTTTCTGTTCTTTTCTGGTTTTGGACAGGGATGAGATTATTTGGGTTACAGGGAGCTGTTGTTCCAAGCCAGTTTATTCACTTGTTGCTGGTTTCTAATGGTTGCCCATTCAGAAAGTGTTACAAAGGCTGTATCTATGCTGATAAATAAGAGAAGTCCAGGAAGAAATCACTGTCCCCAGAGTCAACGGGCTCAGCCTGCCTTATATCCTTGCTGCTCAGAGGTAGGTTCTCTTGATGGGCTGTGTTTCCACTGCCTTGGAAGTGGCTTTTGGAGTTCCCAAGGCACACTATGGCTCTAGACAGAAATAATTGCATTTTCAGGGTTCCTTTGTAACTTTCAAAATACTGAAATAACACAAGGGCTGCGTTGCAGCTCACTAGCGTTGGGGAAGTGTCACTAGTGTCACTAGTGGTGGAGAAGGCAGGTTGGTTTGTTTGGGTTTTTTTTGGTTTTGTTTTTTTTTGTTGTTTTTTTGTTAGTGTAAACCACAACTATGTGTTGGGCATTGGGGTTGAGACATGGGGGTCTGTAAGGAGGTTTGGGACTGCAAATCTTGTTGGGATAATGCTAGAAGAACCAAGTTGCATGTTATTACAAGACCTGCTACCTTTTGGGAGCAATTCCTGCAATAACCTGTCCTTAATGTCACAGTAGAGACTTAGCTAGAACCTTGGGAGCAAGCTGGGAAGTGATCAGTGGAAGGCCTAGGCATCCAGCATGCTTCTTCCCTTCCTTTTTTGACCTTGTAGATGTACCCAAAAATGCAGGTTGCCCTCTACTCTGCAAAAAAAGGTTGTCAATCATCTTGTGAGGCTGTCTAAGCCCACACAGCAGCAGCAAATTCACCTAGAATTGCACTATTTCCTTTTCCATACCTCTGTCACTCGTGGTGGTCATTCTGAGTCATTAGACACCTTGGCCTCCCAGTATGTGAAACAAATATGAACATAATGGAGAGTCTGGCTTTTCGCTTTTATCACAGACAATTTTTTAGGATTATACTACTATATCGTTAGGAAAGAGGAGAAAGTCTTTCTTGTTAGAACTAGGAGGGAGGAATCTACATACCCCTGATGCTTTTCCTTTTAAATCAGTTTTAGGGGACCTCTCTAATTAGGAAATTGCAACAACGAGCCATGTGATGGGGTAGGTGAGACACCTTTGAATATATCGAGTAGAAAGATGGCCCTGTTCCCCCAGTTATCACCCAGCCCCCCTGTTCTCTCCTGCACTGAGATTTTAGGCACTCAGTGTCACTTTGCTGACATGGTTTTCCACGTGGCTGTGCCTGATGATTTGGGGCCAGAAGTGAGAATCATCCTCTCAAAAACCAAGAAAAGAGCTGAGAAACGAAGGAGTGGGTAAGGAAAGCAAAGCTCACGCTGAGCATGCCAGTCTGGACATGCATGTTTTGAATCCTGGCTTCATGGGGACTTGCCACATTGCCATGTGTTCAGGTCTAGTGAGATAGCTGGTTATTTCTCATAAGTCACTGTATCAAACCCAGTTCTTTCCTGAACTGTGTTGTGCAAAGTCCCAGTATTTAGTGAAAGTTGTGCATTTCTCTGAGGGCAGCAGCTCTGTAGTGGGACAAAGACTTGCCATCCTCTGAAAGGGAGAGATGTTAAGAAAAGAAACATTCAGAGCATAAAATGACTTGTGCAGAATGATACAGTGAGAGTGCATGCAGATGTGTGCAGCATCTCTGTGGTCATATGCACGAGTTGGTTCTCTCTGATGCATTTGGTGATTTAAGTTATACCTGCCAAACCACAGGCCTGATCCTTCTTCCTTCTTTGAACAATCTGTGTTATTTTCCTTTTAATTTGCAATGACCCTACTATTCTTGGACTGTGGCAGAGGGGATTCACAATTCCACAGCATCTTTATTTGTATGTTTTGCTCTGTTTCACATCAAGCTGCCTACTCTTGTGGGCACTGGTAGAATCAGGGCTGTCTCTGTTCTCCTTCTGTAGTACCAGGGAATTAGGATTTCTGTGTAAGATCTCAGTGCCAAAAGGCTTTTAGCCATGCTGGTACCAGTGGAGATATTCTGTCTCGTAGCTACTGAATCTTTGGTCTGGTATTATTGGGTCAGCAAGGAGTTTGGTGTTGCATCCTTAATGGACCCTTTTTATTCTCATTTTTTGCTGCAAGAAAACAAAGCTTTGAAACTGCTCAGATATTGTTGGCCTTGTCTTATCGCATGTAATTTTGAAGCATTTGTTCCAGGCACACTACAATTTTTGCCATTTAGTGATTACCTTTAAATTCTGCAAAGCCTTTTCTCATGTGCCCTTGTGCAGCGCTTTGGGAGATTGTCTGATGTGAAAGGCACTATTACACATTGAACTGATTATTGTTGTTTGTTGCTGTTAACACAGACAAGAAACCCTCCTGGCAGGGAAACAACTTCTTTGCTAATAAGTATTCATAATTTGTATCTCAGCAAAAGATGTAAACATATATTATCATTAAATAGGCTGTAATTTTAATTGCCTATAAATGTTATTAATTCTGATTGTGATTATTCAATAGGTAATAAAGATAAAGGCTGTCAAAATTAATTAAGTACATATTCATTAAATTCAAGGTAGCTTCAGTTTCTTTATTGCACAAATACAATTAACACTTAATCTGAATCTCAGTAAGTTACATAATCATGTGACTCAAAATAAAGGGAGGATACAACCTTGGCCTTTTACTTTTTACATGGGAAAACATTAATGATGCTGACATTGGAGACAATTAGACAGTGTCGGCCAATTGTTTTTAGTCAGCTTTCTCTCACATCTGTGGTGTCTACAAGCAAGAAGGGCCATTGTTTCTGCAGGCCTCCGTCGCGCTTTGGCTCTTTGTGCGAACCGTCAATCTCTTGCTGAATATCAAAGCTGTGAGGAAATTAGAACAGACCAGCTCTACTGCACCACACTAAAGCTTAGCAGGGTGCATCCACTATGCTACTAATTAGGCAGTGGCCAACAAAATAACCTGTCAATGTGTGCTTGCCATTTCCCACACACCTGCATTTCATACACTAATAAGCGTACAGCCAGGGAGAGAAAGGAATAACTGCTGAAGTGTGAAAAATGAACAAAATATAACAATGTTTCTCTCCCCACCTATACTACTGCCAATTACCATTTAACATTAGGTAGAATCAACATGTCGGAAGAAATACAATACAGTATCTGAAACTAAAGAGGGGGTAGGAAGGAGCAAAGCCACACATAGCGAGTATTAATGTTTGCTATGGAATGACGTGCTAAGTGGAATCTCTTTATTTGTATAAACCAGGAGGTTGAAAATGATCGTGATTAGGGTTTTTCTATTCACATCAACCCAAAGAGAAATCCATATTTTTGTTGCTTACCAAAAATAGATGAATAAACACCACTCACTGCTGTTTTAGCAGACCACATCCTTCATGTGCACTAGTGCAGCTAAGCCAACACAGGCTGACTAAACTTCTGATCTCCCTCTGATTTAGATTCAGCCAGTTGATTGCAAACCTCTTGGAAACTTATGTGCACCATCCTTCCACCTTATAATTCCTTCATTTAAAATCATATCCATCAGGATGTCAGTACTGGCTGGCCTGGTGGACTTATTACATTTGTGCTATTATTTCCTATCATGAATCTTTCCCCTATCAAACACATAGTTAGAAAACTTCTAGAAATGACTTTTCTATCCAAGTGACAAAAATATACAAAACTGCTCTGTAATTACTGTTATGAAAGGGGCAGGAGGAATGCTTATGCAGTGATTAGAAATATTGTGTTTGAAAGCAGCTCATCCTCAAAATACAGAAATCAGTTTCATTACAAGCGTTACAGCATCGCTGAAAATCCACACAACTCCCACTTACAAGCCCCTGTAAATTGCTGGGTTTTGTACAATAGTAATTCACACACCATGTATTTCTTTCCCTTTTCCTTTGCTTTAATGCCTGATCAGACTGCAAGAGTGATGATTTAGAAGTGATATCCACTGAAAACAAAACAGAGCAGAAGTAAAGATATTAAGTCAGCTGCAAAATACCTAGGGCCAAGCTGTTAAGGCCATTACCTTTGCCGAGGATCTGACTCGGCTGAATTCAGCACTTCAGACTTGCAGCTCTTTATTTTTTCCCTCTTTACACAAACCCAAGGGTTATAAATGCAAATTTACTCATATGAAACACAGTGATTCCCTCCCCCTCCATCCTGATGCATATACTTAAATTCTCTCTCTCTCTTTTTATTTTTTTTCAATGGGTTTGAGCTTTGGTTTGGATCAGGTAGATGAAGGGTAGAATTCCCTTCAAAAAGAGATTTATGGGCATATATGACTCCTGAGTAGCCGTCCTACCAGGCATCTTCAATGTAAAGCTGAATTTAGAACTTGAAATGAAAACCAGAAGGGCCGATGAAATGTGTGGATGAAGCTGTTTTCTTCTACAAGAAAAATCACTTCATCTCAATATGTAGGAGAAATGACTATATTGTTATGCTATCCTTGATGGAAATCATACAATAAAGGCCAATATTCAACTGGTATTTGTTAGATACTTTTGAACACCACTCTGCCTTTCATTAGACTTTATCCAGGAGCAGCATTTTCAATTATAAATAAAAACTTTCTCCGCCTCTTCCCACTTGAGCTCAAGTACAGAAGGCCCCTATTTAAAATGCAGCTCCCGAGCAGGCCACCAGGCCGCCTGTTCAGCTGCCAGTGGCTTTTGTGTACAAAGATGTTAATTGGTCCTAATCCCCTCCTAGAAGCTGTTTTGGTAGCCTGACCTGGCACCCCAAAGGACACCTTGGTGTGAAAAACTAAAGGGCCCATTGAAAAGAGAGTGAAAAGCAGCACTGAGCATTCCAACACAACATGCAAAAACCGAAACAGAACAAAATTGATAAAAAAGCCAAGATGTGCTTATATTTCAGCTTCAGGTTTGGACACGTCTTCCCTTTCACTATTTCCAATGCACAAACTCTGTTTCGGGGAGCTGAAGAAACCCAAATGCAACCCAAGGGTCCGACACACCTTCTTCAGCCCTCCCCGGGAGGAGGTGGGTAAATCCAGAGAGAAGTTGGTTTCCCCACAGATTCTGCTGGTCCATTATGTGGCACAAATAAACATCCAGGTCTGGAGGTAGAGAAGACATTTTTTATTAGGCACTTGCAGAGCAACCAGGGCACGGGAGAGGAATGGGGAGGGGCGGGGAGGGGAAGGATGGGAAGGACGGGAAAAGGGAAAAAAGGCAGCTATTAGGGCAAACTTATAATCAAACGTACACAAGAAATGTTAGATATAAACACTCCCCCTTAGGAAGTTGTAAAATGCTATCTGTTCAGCATGCTATTGTGCAAAGTGTACATTTACAGCTTGGGTGGTAAATTATGCTAATAGAATGCACAAACCTCAACCGTGAGGTTTTGAATTTTTTGACACAGTTCACAGATCAACTTCATAGGTCAGAGGAGTTTGCCTCCCACAGCCTGATAAAGTAGAGACATATACAGCATGTGTGTATTATTATAATCTCGCTCAATATAAGTTTTTAGGTAGAATATATTTGCTATATTTTCATCTCTGCATTTGCTCGTAATGAATATTTTTCATTAGACACTGCTCTAGGCAAGGGCAAAACACTTAGGAGACTCTTTTCATGGTAATCTTTCAAGGTGTTGAATGCAAAACCCCAGAAATAAAAGCTTCTGTAGCACATCAATGTACACAGAAAGGAAGCTACAGTAGCAATTCTTTCACCAAAGAACTATTCAGACATACTTTTTAATGAGCATTTTCAATACAAGCAAAAAAGAAAGGGGGGGGGACACATATAAAATGTTAAATTACATAGTCGGAAGAGATTTTGTGCTCAAAAAACAGAGACCCATGGTTAGAGGTGGAAGGTAAGACAACGATTCGATTCTTGCACAATTACTATAAAACAAACAAACCAACCCTCCAAATACAAAGCATCTAAAAAATGTGGAGTATCCATTTGGAGAGAACAGGGAAAAATGCTGCGTTCTCCTATTGATCTCCTAAAATACTTCTGGGGATCGAAGGGCTGCAAATCAGATTGCAGCATTTTCCAGACTCACATAAAAAAATGAGTATATTTTAAATGTCAAATTAAGAAAGGTTAGCTACCAGAATTTAATGTCTCTGGCATGGCATTTTCTGGATCAGCTGCTTAAAAATGTTATGGTAAACAGAAAACAAGGTGGGACCACAAACGTGCCTTAAAAGATGGAGGGAAAAGCAGATGATCAAGCTGGAAAAAAGTTTCCCTTGGAAGCTGAAAAACTTAATGTAGGGAAATGTCAAAACTTCAATGCAGAGTAAAAAAGGCCAGTAACATTCCTTTTTCCGAGATATATTTGTCTTTTTAAAGGTTATAGGTGTATTTTTATTGTTTTGTATGTTTCGTAGGTTTAGTTCTGTTTCAATTTATTTCTTGGCAATGAAAGAAAAGTCAGGAAAGAGCTCATAGTGACTCAAGGAGCCAGCATTTGGGTGAGTGGCAGCGTGTTTCCATGTGCACTCCCTAAGATGTGCTGGAGGACCTGCTCTGCAAACACAGAGCATCTGCTGGTGGAAATGGCAGCATGTTTGAGGAGTCTTAATAAAACTTAAAAAAAGCAGAATTAGTTCTGTTGACCTAGACCTCAGTCTCTGAGTCATCTGCAGGTGAATCGTGCTCTGTCTCCTGAACTGAGCTGATTATTCACATGAGTAAGGTGAGCAGGGCTTGTTCCAGGGTCATCCACACAAGTCCTCGTTATCAGACAGCCCTGAAGTTGGATGAACTGAGCCAGCCGAAGACACTGAACAAGCCAATCCAAGAAATCCTGCTGCAAACCCCACTGCATCTCCCCCAAACTCTGCAATCTTCTCTGTCGCTGCACAAGGTCAGAGCAGAGTACAAAGTTTACCTCAAAGCAAGGGTTCTCCCTGAAAACCAGAGCAGATTGTTAGAAAAAGAGAAAAATTGCATTTATTTTCAAGGGGAGTGAAAAGCAACTTCTCCGGAGCGTCAAATGGTTCTTGTTTTTCACCAGACTGCTCAGAGAAAGAGCTTTCAGATGAAGCCATGCTTATGAGCTGCTGCTGGGGTGTGTAAATCTGTGCTTTCCAGACAGTATTGCTGCACTTAAAAAAAAATAACAGGGAGAGAAATAGAGTCTGAAAACCACTCCAGCCTCTTTGGGGAGGTGAGTGTATAGTGAATATGTCGAACTTTTTTTTCTTCCCATTCCAATCCACATTTACAGCTCTAGTGGTATTTCAATCCAGTTAATGTATGTGTGTTGTAAATGTCACAGGGGTTAATCTCCACCAAGCTTTTAAGAAAATAAATCAGCATTTTGACTGATTTGATACTTTAAAAAAGTTTCCACCCACTCTTCCTTTCTTCTCCTGATGCGGCAGGAGGGGTATTAAAATCTGAGCAAGCTCTAAGAAACTGTTGGGTATTTTGTGTTATCCCTGCCAGGTGGCAAAGAACCACAAGAGTATACAACTTCTTTTTGCAGGAGATTAGTAAAATAGAAGGATTCCTAAATGGGGGCCTGATCCTGCTGGGCACCATCTCTCCCCCTTAAATTCTGCAGCAACTGGGGAAAAAATAAAGATGACGTGAAGAATTCAAATGAAACAGGGGAAGAAAGAAGTCAGAGCACGGATTCCAGAGTGGGATTCCTTGCCGCTGTTGTTGCACCCATGAAACTTTGAGCTGCCCGCCACATAACCCCCTGGAATTTCTAAAGTGGTAGTTTTTGCCTTTGAATTTAGATTTGTGGCTTTTCAGGGACGCTGGTGAAATCCACAACCACCCTCACACCTGCTTAAATCAGCTCCCGAAGAGTGCTACTCACTCTAAATGTAGCTGTGGCAGCGAGGCTGGCTGAAGGTACGGGCAGAACAAAGTTGTGGAGGGCAGCACACTCCCAGGGTGCAAAAATGTCCTTATTTCTCTTTTTTTGTGAATGTCAGCAACGGGCAGAACGAGGCGGCTGGGAAGGAGGGGCTGTGGTGAGTGTGTTATCAGCTGCTCTGGTGGGGGGAAGAAAGGCACACCATGACCAGCAGCCAGAGAATCAGCGAGTTCAGTGCTTGGAGGGTCCTCCTTCACCCTGAGCCAGGTACTCAGGCACCCCCACTGCTCCCCATCCCTCCTGAGGAGCCTTGGGTCAGCTCTGGAGGGCAATGGCAGGGATCAAAACGGGGTCAGCAGAGCTGCAAAACTAACCTGATCTTTTCAGAATGGTGTGGAATATTACTGTCATGATTTCATTTGTCAGAGATGCCTAGAATGATCAGGCAAGTAAATATTACAGGCATTCTGTGCACACCTCGGGTCTCAATGAGATAGAGTTCCATCGTCCTACTCTAAATGGAAAACTCTGGTATCTGCATTTTAGAAACAGAGAGTTGTGGTACAAAAGCTACTTTCAGAGATAATCTGTCACAAAATCAGGAAGAGGACATAAAAATGTTTAAACCTCTGCACAGCCCACCCTCCAAAGCCGGCTGGCATTGAACCCAGCATTAAGAAACCTCCTAAAGGAGGCATTACAAAACTCCAGTGTTTAACCTCTCACATGGGCTACACCATCCCCCAACTCAGACTCAGTTGATAACGGTGGTTTCTGTGAATCAGTTAATTCCTTCTCCAAAATCTCCATTCACTTTTCTTTCTTTTTCTGCAAAAGTCTGGCAGTATCAAAACGAGTAGTTTTTCTAAAACTGCTTAACAATGAAATGCCAAAAAACTCACCCTTGTTCTTTCTAAATAACCTACATGCCCAGAAAACAGTGAATTCTCAGTGAATACGCAATTTAAGGAAAATTAATCTGCATCTGTCCCCAAAAGCAGAGCAAAGGTAGCGGATGTGGATTGGCTTTCTGTATTTGCATTTCCTTCACACAATGAGTGGATCTAGTTACATTTGTTTCATCTTTCAGCTATTTTTCTAATTTTCCTTTCTGAACGGAGGAATTTTTCCTTTTTTTTTTTTTTCTCCCAGAGTCAATGCTGGGGAAGGAAGCAAGGAAGTTATCAAAGGGGGGAGGGTGTGGAGAACAGCCTAGCCAGAGCTAAGGCTGTAATTACTTTAGAAACATAAAGGTCTATTCTCTCATTGCTGAAAAAGGGGAATTACACACATAACTTCCATTAACATTAATGGGACTCACCTACATAAATCCCTGGCACATCAATGGGAGAATAGATCCTGTGTAACTATAGGTACTGTTTACTCAAAGGAAGTGTGTACCAAAGCATACTGCCTAAATCAGGATAGAGTGGGTGAAAGCTCTACCTTACTCATTTCATTGTCATTTGCTCTTGAAGGGCAATTATCAAGAAATTATTAGGTAGTGGCATCTTAATATCATGCTCTCCTGCCTTTTTCCTTCTTCTCTGACAAAGGCAAAAGCTGACAGAATGTAAAATATTTTCATAATGGATTTTTTCCTAGTTGTTTTTCTGATACTCCCCCTGCTTAGTTTTCTACAAACAGAGACGTACATCACTTGTGTTTATCCCTGTCTGCTCTGTGTATGATTATGAAGGTTGGGCCAGTTTATAGCCAGCAATATAAAATAAAAGGATTTTATCTGCCATTCTTTTCATGGATATACGAAAGAAGGAATTTGCCTGGGTTTTTTTGTTTGATTTTTTTTTCTAAATTGATCTGCTATTCAGAATGGCTATTGCATGAATGTCACTTCAGATACTGCATGTAGCAAGGGATTTAGTGTTCACTATTACTGTTAAACACGATGCAACAACATCTCATTGAGTCAGTGCAATCATAAGGAAGAAAACTACCCGCAATGATTTGAATTGCTCCAGATTTTGGAGTGGTTGGACAATAATAAAGAATATTTAGAGTAATTCTGGGGCCACAAATCACTGTCTGACACTTTATGGCTGTAAAAGTTAAGCTCCAGTAATTTTGTAGGCTTGCCCTGGTGGGCTGTCTCAATGCACTGCCAGCACCAGCACTCTGACAGGGGGTTAAACACCGAGTCCAGGCAGCTGCTGGTTACTGAACAGTGTCCCATTTCCTATATCCCTAAAATATAGGTCTCAAAGTACTAAGTGGTTAGCCCTTATTTAAATCTCACATAATTTGGGGGAGGTCTGTTATTTATTTTTATTTTATTGCAGGAACTGTAGAACTCATGCATAGGAAAGTATTCATCTGTGGATAAGGCAGGTATCACCCTCACCTAGGAACTGAGTGAAAAGTAAATATCATTCAGGGCATGCAGGGCAGGACACCAGCCCTGCCCTACCTGTGAGCTGCCTGTCTGATCCACTCCTCTCTTTCCTTGCTTGCTCTTCCCTAGTTTATAGGACGCTCTCTGACTGCTCAAAAGGCTGCATGGATTTGGGAGATAACACCTTTTCCTGCTGTTCCAAGGGGACTTTCTCACTGTAAGGGACTCTTTACCCATCTTGCGGTGATATGCATCCCATCCACTGCCAACACAAAATCCAAAATGAATGCAAAATGTTTTGTGAGAGATTTTAACTGAGAAAAATACAGATGATATTTCATCAGAGCCTCCAACTTTAAGCACTGTATCAAAGTCATCCTTTCCTCAAGGAATTATCAGTTTCTATTACTAAATGCAAGGATACAAGGAGGAGTAGAAAAGAAAATAGAGACTCATTCAGGTCTGTTACATATGCCAGTGACTAGACTAGATGGAAAAATTTGATTTATAAGGAAACACAGCTAATGTGAGTGACATTAGTCAGCTCAATGTATCATATTCTGAGAGGGAAATCACTTGTGATGGTCTTGCAGCTCTTCCAGGCAGCTGCAGAGATCATATCAAATCTATTTAAAATGTGAAATTTCTGGTTCAGTAAGTCAAAGTCAATTACATGCCTGACTTTGATGAGGGCAGAGTTTCACTATAAAGACAGAGGGATGGAAGTTCTCATCAGAGCAGCTCTTTCAGTGATTCCCCTTTTAACCAGATGCATTGCTCTGGCTGTGAGGGAAGGCCAGGTTCTGCAGACCTTATTGCTATGAAGTGTGGCCAAGACAACATAAGCTTTGCTTGAGTAAGGGCTGCAGATGTGACCCTGTGTTTCAATAAGCCAGCCCCCAGAGAAGCAAATTGTTTTGAAGGCAGCAAAAGGTAGGCAGAGCAGGACAAGCCAGCTGACAGAAGGGGACATAACTTCAGAAAACTTGTGAAAACAGGGGAAAGACTTTAAAACCAAAAAGCTCTTTTAGTTAGAAGCAAGTGTCTTGTAAAGCTCTTAAAATTTACCTGCTCAGCACAGAATGCAACTAGTTCAACTGCTGTATTGACTTTCTTTGGAAAGATTAATTTTCCTTTTGTACTTAGCTGCCTATTTTTATGCTGAACTTCTGCCTCTCCTGGAAGCTCCTCATACAAGTACTTGTAGCCAGATTTTAACTACTTATTTAATTGTCAGGCAAGAAGAATACACTAGCCATGTTGTTTTCATCTTCTTATGCCTTAAGCACAGAATATTTCTATACTGGTCAAGTCTGATAATAGGCCCTGGATAAAAAGTAAACCAAGATAACTAGTTGAGCATCACATACTGTCAACCAGCACTCCCAGGTCCTTTTCCACAGGGCCACTTTCCAGCTGCTCTGCCCCCAGCCTGCAGTGCTGCTCTGGGGTGTTGTGACTCAAAGGCATGACTTGGCCTTGTTGAACCTCATACAGTTGTCTTTGACCCATTGATCCAGCCTGTCCAGGTCCCTCTACGGAGCCATCCTTCCCTCCAGCAGATCAACACTCCCAGCTTGGTGTCATCAGCAAACTGCCTGAGGATGCATTTGAGCCCCTTGTCTAGAAAAAGACCTGTCAGAAGTGGCCTCCACAGGAGGCTGTACCCTGAAGGCAGTGCATTAGACCACCTGGCCATGCTGGCCCACCGCTGTCTGTCAAATCCTATTGATAGAAATAAATCTGGAATGTAACCTGAAATACATCTCTTCTCTGAGAGTAGCTCCTGCCACCATACTTACCATGGCTGCCAGCTTAGGGCTTTTGATTCCTCCTCAAAATGTATATTTGCACCCTGTGCATGCTACTAACACTTCTTACATTTCTTCCAAGGGAACAGAACCATCTCAATTTGGGGGTTTAACTTGTACAGGCAAAGAAAAGCTGCCACACTTTAGCAATATTTCTCGGTCAGCAAAGACTGTGATGCCAGCTGCTGATCTCAGCCATAATTATTGAACCATTTTTTTCTTTAGAAACACACAATTATTGAGTTCATTGTAGACATACTGTATGTACTAACTTAATTTTAGCTGTATAATCTCATAATGGACATCAATGAATAGAGGATTAGTGAAAACCTATTAATAAAGAGATATAACAGGCCCTCTGATATTTTCTTTCAAAAGGCACAGTAAGCTTCAAGTTCTGTTTCTAGAGCCAAGCCTAAGTAAGCCTGCATAGCGGGCATCACAGCAGGGGCAAGAGGGAGAAATCACTCCTTTTAAATTGTGGATTAGAAGCAAATCTACCTTGCAGGTCTGACTGTAGTTTTCATTTTGCAGCAACTGCCTTGTCTCAATATCTACCTCCTCTGAGGTCCCTGAGATCCCTTTATGGGCTGGTGTCTGCACCATGTCCCAAGCCCACAGATGTGTCTGTTTGCTTTTGCATAAAAATCCAAGGTCTGTAAGGTTGCAAGGACTGTGATGGCTGTGGCTAGCATGGCACACCACCAGCGAGGGAGCAGCAGGGCAACCTCCATCCCACACTTCAGCTGTGTGTTTGCACTGCTAGTTACAGCAGAGCAAGGATAACCAAGTGTGAAAATATCCAAGTGTGATCTGTTTGAAGGTGGAAAATGATACTTCTTTTATGCTTGTGTGAACACACCTTTATGTATTTCAACCTTAGGAGGAATGAAAGCTTCAAGTAGTTCACATGGCAACTTCCAGCTGGCCTGACTCAGTGCATCTGAAGTTAATGGAAAGCTTCTGCTGCCAACAGTGGAGGCTGGAGTGAAGTTTAGGTGAGCTGTATTTAAAAATTTATTTCAACACACGTTGGAAAATTGTCTGGAAAATGTGGAGCGGAAGCAGAGAAATAGTTAGAAGGACTATCATCTCTCTGTCACTGGGAGAATTTTAGCTGCCTGGCTTTTAAAATCTTGGTGAGCAGAGAGTGGCATATCCTGAGAACTCTCCATTTCAATGGATCATTGTCATTTCATTTACCTAGAGAACAGACTATCCCAAGGCTGTTCCTGCAGGGTTTGTAGTTCCCTTTTCAGAACTCAGAGAGGTAATGGACAATGTCACTAAAAAGGAAAAAAACCAAAACATAACCAAACCCGCCCTGAAAAATCTCAAAACCTTGAGATGACTGGGATATAATAATACCATAGTAGTCCTATACCATATATTGCCTGTGGCTTTCTCAGCTGAAAAAAATTTAAGGACATTTTTCAGGACTCCCAAATCCAATTTTTAGCACCGTTTTCAGTTTCAAAGTTATGTCAAAGAATTAGTATCCTGAAAAAGGTATGAGAACACCAAGATTATGCTATTGTTGTTGCTTTCATGTTGCAATGGGACATAGCGAGACTGAAGAAAAGAACCTTAGAAACACCCTAAATGATGGAATATGCTGTTCCTTGGGCTCCAGTGGTAGCTCTTATGGACCACAGCAGTACTTAAGAACTGCTGGCAGAGCTGAGGGGCAATAGCTGTCACTTTATTCTGCACACTTAACTCCTATTAGTATTAATAGAACAGCACATAAACAGTGAGAGCAGATCATGGCCTGCAGCTATTTATATATTTCTGCCTCATGTCTTGTATTTTATGGCATTGTTCAGTGGTGTCACCCATAAGCTTGCAGTCATTGTGTTTCTATTTTGACATATACAGGAGTGTGCATGTGAATTTTACAATGGCAGAAAGGAGGCGTGCATTTTGAAGTGTATCCTTCAATCAGGGAAGTGAATTTCCTTATGTAAATACCCCTGCTGCACAACCCCCCACTCCAAGTCTTCATGTGGCCCCCAAGAGCTGCTTTTTGTAGGCTGCTGGTGCCCTCACCATCTTGTGCAGAACTTGTTTATTTGTATTGCAGTGGCACTTAGAGCTTCCCGAGGAGTGAGGTCCATTGTGTTGTGTGCTGGGCACACAGCTGAATTGGAGCGAGCACGGCTTTCTGTGTGAGAGCTCTAGAGAGAGAATAGATCATTAAGGTCACTTGTTTTCCTTACAGAGGCCAAGGCAGGATTGATTCCTACATTATATTCTATCTATGTATGTATTTTTCCTTCCAGTTTCAAACAGCCAAGGGGCCAAGATATTACTCACTTCCCTTAGAAGAGGCTTCTGTAACCCAGACATCTTGTTCAGACAAAGTTATGCTTGAATTTTTTAAGCCCACATTTTTTTAAAATTTTGTTCTATTATTTCCAGATGGGGAATGTTCATGCAGAGAAGGACGCTTGTCACAGAGGGAAAGGGTAAGGAAACTGCGGCCCCTGCCAGGCCAAAGAAAGGACTGGAGGAGGCAGCCTGAGTCAACCATAAGAAGAGTCCCACTAGCTCTTTCTACCTCCACCCACTTCTACACACTCCTAGCCATATTTGAGACAGAACTATTGAATCCATTCAGCACTACAGCATTGTAGCTATTCAGAGAAATGCACTTCAACAGGCCAACCACCCTTAAAAACAGCCTTATTGTTTCTCCTAAAAGCCTCATTGAAATCTGCATATATAACTGGCTGCTGTTTTGTGAGTTAGCTATACTTGTGCATTACTGATTTGAAAGTGAATGCTCCTTGGAGGGTTATTTTACTTGAAATACCGCTTCTTGACAAA
Organism: Campylorhamphus procurvoides; assembly: GCA_013396655.1. Lineage (NCBI taxonomy): Eukaryota > Metazoa > Chordata > Aves > Passeriformes > Dendrocolaptidae > Campylorhamphus > Campylorhamphus procurvoides. Next base: position 958,637 of record WBMV01007818.1, read on the forward strand.
ATGTTCCTCCTTTCTTCAACAATATCATTGTGGAGATTCCTCCTTTTAGAAGGATGATCAATATTGCTTTGTAGCCAGGATCTGATAGGAACTGGTGTTGGTAAGGGCATTGGAGCAGTGGTTTCACAAATCATGCAGTCCCAGGTCTCTGTTTACTGAGGAGCAGTGTTACCTGCCTTGCCCACCAGAGAGAGACACAATCACTCACACAAGCACACACACACCTCAAAGTGCTCCTCTTGCTGTCAATGAAACAGTAAAAGCAGCTGAACTAGAAGGAGTTTCTTCTCAAGAGCAAAGAGGAGTTATTCTACATACTGCATTTTTTGCTATCAAGGTATCTTGAAGTAGCAGATTTGTTTGAAATCTTAACAACACAAGCACAGACTGAGAGTGCTGGCAGAGCCAGCAACCAGACCCAGTGACACCTATTCCTCCAGGTGACAGCACACAGCAGGGCAGGATGAAAAGGCATGATAGATGAGTGAAGCATAGTTCATATCTGGGTTTGACAGAGTTCCAGCTTGTTTTATTAATTATATCTCGAGATCCTCCAAACTATAAAAATACATTATCAGGTGTTCTAAATTAAACCAAGCAAATACATCTGATGTCTAAATATCTGAAGCAGTGTGCCAGCCTTCACCCTGTATCGATGATCAGCAACCTAGCTTGCTTGGACCTTTGTTGGTGTAGGTGCCTCTTCCAAAATACAGCTGTAGTTACCTGACCAACAATGCACCCACTGCCCAGCAGTCATAGAATCACAGGACTGGTTTGGGTTGGAAAACTTCCCACTAGACCAGGTTGCCCAAAACCTCATCCAACTTAACCTTGAATGTTTCCAGTGATGGGGCATCCACCATCTCTCTGAGCAACCTGTGCAGCATTTGACCACCCTCATTGTAAAAAAATTATTCATTATATATGGTTTGAGTCTCCACTCTTTTAGTTTAAAACCATTAACCCTTGCTGTATCTCTACCAACACTATGAAAATGTCTGTCTCCACCTTTCTTTTAAGCCCCCTTTAGGATCAGGTGCATCTGCAACCCCTCCTGGCTGTAGGAGGGTTTTTTTCTGCAGAGTTACTTGTTTGTAGCACTGAGAAGTGTGGTAAGACTGGCTTCCAAGGGCATTAAGAAAGACAAATTCAGCTCTCAGCGAGGGGAAAAAAATTTCCACCTCCACTTTGAAATGAGGGGTTAAACAAACCTGTGGCAAATTTGACTGCTTCACAGAGTGTGGTAATGCACTTGATGCCATGTGGATGGCGGAAAGTGTACACGATATTGGCCAGTTGTTTGATACTGCCACTCTAAAGGCCCCAAGAATTAGACCAATTTCACACTAGAAAAGGTGCTTGTTTCTCACATTTTCTTTCACAGTTGGAGTCCTGGTCACTTGTTGATCTTCTGTCCTCATAAAATCTTTCCAGTTCATTTAAAAGTTGGCTCTCTTGTGCATTTCTTAAATTCTTTCTGAAGCTCAAGGTCTGAAATGCTTTCTTACTTATGAGACTGAAAGGGCAAAACTGTAAACTGAGCACCCTGACCCCAAAGGCCTTATGCTGCCAAATAGAGTCAGCTAGAATTGGTGGCAAGTGGGGCTGCAGGATCATGCTCCTCTATTAAGTACTAGTTAAATGGTATCTTGTACTTGAAGGCTTCAAAATCTTATGCTTTCTCTCCAGCCTTCTCCAATGCGTCTCTACAGTACAAGTAGAAATTCTCCACCTGAGAGATTTCCAAACTTCTCTTTATGAAATTTTATACTTCCCATAAAAAACATCTGACCATATAAGGCTGGAAAGTTATTTTCTTCCAGGTAAGGATATCTCTTCTTTCCATATAATTTTAGAAAATACTGCTGTTGACTTTTCTCAGCACACTTGTTTTTAGGATAAGCCATGAGAACATGGTGCTGCCTGTGCTGTTCCCTCTTTCCCTCTCTCAAAGCACACTGCGTATAAACATGCACAGATCTGAACATTTATTTCATAACAATATAGACCAAGTGATATTATATTAACTGGTGATGACCTAGTCAGCATTCCAATTTAGACAGTGTCCAATATTTCAGCTGATCTTTAATTGGTCAGTTATAGAATACTATACCCCAGAGGAAAAATTTCTTCTTTATCTTTTAAAATTACGGGTCATGTGTGAATGAAAGCCAACACCTCAACTGATTCCTGTTGAGCTCTGGACCTGAAATAATCCTGGGGATAGTTGGTCCATATTGAATACACAGCTCTAGCTGTGAAAAGAGTTGAATTCTAGCCTTACCTTGTTTTGTGGTGCAAAACCCACCAGTTCTAGGAACTTAATGAAGGAGTTCACCAGGAGATTAACTCTTATATTAATCAAGACTGAAAATGTTGCCCATGAACATTGTCGCAAGATGCATTTTTGGTTGGTTTCCCAACCCAGGTTACCAAGAGTAAATAGATTCAATTATTAATCCATACACACTTTGCTGCCACCTGCCAAGGTACACTTTGCAACTATAGAAGTCTCTTGCCCTGTTAATCTGAAGCAGATAGGCAGGAAGAAGGTTGTATCTAAGAAATTTATTTTGCAGAAGTTGAATCATTCTTTCTCCTTCTTCTGGTACTTGTGACCTTTTGATCTTTGCACATCAAGAATTTGCAATGAAATATATGAAAGTTCTTCATGAAAAGGTCAAAAACAAGCTGAGCTGGATGTTTTGATTACTCTTTGGTGTTAAAGCTTATGCAGTAAAGTTCAGAGTAACAAGGTAAGACAGATACAGATTTCCTCCAAAGTTTGCTACACAGGAGGCATCTCAGGATCCTGACCTGAAAAAGCCAGTATTTCCCATTTCCCCATCTCCCATTTTAGGAAGTCAGAGACCCCTCTGTGCTCATGCAGCTTTCAAGAGAGAGGTCACTTCATGCATTTCTTCCTTTTTTGTTATTGAAAATTTGTCCTGGATTTGCTCTGCTGTTGGGATTCTCACAGCTTTGGCCAGCACAAATGGACATTGCAAAATCTTCTTTGTCACTGAATGTTTTTCTGTGTTATTTGCATATCCACACCAATGGTTTATGGAGTCTGGCCTGTTTCAAGAGTTGTTCTTAACAGAAGCATGCATCTGTTTAAACATAACCAGATATTAAACTTGTTGGAAGCTGTAAAACAGGTAAACTCTGTAAATCCCTTTTTTCATTAACATAGTCCCATGAGAAATAACAAAAATATTTTATAGTGCCAGTGTACCCACATACATCTAGAAAGAGCTGTATCTGCTCTCTAAACTGTGAAACCAAATGATCAGGTGGAAAATTAACCTTTGTCTTGAGTTTAATATAAACTAGCATTACAGTTCTTTAAAGGGCTTGAACTTGTGACTGTAGAGTTTTCACTGTTTGCTATATGCTTAAGAATTGAAAAGCTATTTATTATGGGTATTCATATAAAAGCAGTGCTTATTGACTGGCCTAATTATGCAAATGCATAGCAGGGTAGAATTTCTGCCTGCAAATCTTACAGCCTAAACTAAATAAGAGTGGGAGCAGAATGGAAAGGGAAAGCAAATGGACAAAGTGCTAGAACTGGAGCTCTCTGATTACCAGCCAAGGTCTGCAGATTCTGGCCCCATTGAATTTGTTATATTTTAGTACTTTCTAGCAGAAGTTTTCCAAACAAACAAACGTAGGTCTGGGAAGAGCAATGGATTCTTTTAAATAGGGATCCTGATCACCTACAGGTCTTAGAAATATCTTTGATGTGGTGGCAAGGAGATGAACTCACTCCTGTTGACTGTGACAAGACAAAACTGTATTTTGTGTACATTTGGACTACATGGACGTTAAGGAACATGGTGTCCTGGGTTTGGGGTAAACTTAATTTTTTTCATGGTAACTGCTATGGGACTGTGGTTTAGATCTGTGCTGAAAACAGTGTTTGTAAATCAGGGATGTTTTAGCTACTGCTGAGCAGTGTTTGCAGAGTCAAGGCCTTTCCAGTTTCTCACCACACCCCACCAGTGAGCTGGCTGGGGGTGCACAAGGATATTTCCTGGCAGATGGCATCATGCTCAGCGTGCAAAGCTGTGGAAGAAGATCACTCTGTGGTCAGAATAGTAGGGCTGAACTGAGCTGGCAACCCTGCCTGGTGAAGATGTGCAGAGCAGTGTCAGAAGGGTGTCGCAGCATCTGAGTGTCTCAGTTGAAACAATTTTGTCTTGGATGAATCCTCTTCCTGGTTATAGAAATTCATGACTCGACACCTCATCTCTGCTCTCTGATTTCGGTTTTATCAAGAGCTACTTTACCACTTCAGACACGCTTTTGAGACGTTAAGATCTTTTCAATCAAACTCCTTTTTATGCCAATATCGATGCCGGCAGCAAAGTCGGGGGTGTTGATTCCTTAGGGATCCCTTACCCAGAGCTGGGCAGCCCCTCGGCGGGTTCTCCACCCCGAGCATCCCGGACCCCGCGGAGGGCCCGCCGCTGTCCGCGGTGCTGAGCGCACCGGAGCCGGCGGGGATGCCCCAGCTCTGCACCCTGACTGAGGAAAAGGCTCTGTCTTCGCCAGCCACGCTGTGGGGAAAGGCAAGGTGAGGTTCCACAGCACCCCCCTGGCATGACTGCGTGTACACTGTGAGCAGGTCTCTCTCTGAACATGAGCAGTTATACGTGAAAGTGTCCTCGGAATTGTATTGATATTGCTATTAATTTGTTTCTGAAGCATCACTGGTGCTTAGGGCACTCTTGCAGAAAAAGGCCATTGACCACTGTTATGCCTTGAGGCCTCTTTGGCTGAGCTGGTGCTCTGGAGTGTTGCATTGTATCTGTGCAATCCACTTCGATTCATGTGTCTGATTGCCCAATAACAACATACAGTTTGGTTAGAACATTAGAAAATTGGTCTTAGCTGTCGATAACAATGTAGAGATAAAGCTCAAATTGTATGTTTCATACTAGTTGTGTCCAGATGGCTCATGAAGTTTTGAGACAGTAATACCATCCCATCACAGAAACAGTACTCAGTGGCCCCCAGAGCCCACAGAAGGTAAGTACATGCTAAAAACTCGTATTTGCAGGGAGAGATTTCTACAAACTTATTCTGATGGAAGATTTGAACATCTTCTGTCAGAATGAAAATATTTATTCTTTACTTGTTTTTTTATTCTGTTTTATAGTAAAAACTGTATTCATTGATTTTTCATCTTTTCCTCATTAATCTAGTGTTCTCAAATAACTTCCACATATTTGTTCTCATCAGCATTGAACATACTTCTAAGAAATCTGAGATGAGCAATAGAAACTTTTCTACTACCTGATTAGATGGCCATTTCTTCTTTTATGTATACAGATTAGCCCTTGCTTCTGTGAAAGTCAGAGAATACAGTTCAAGGTATTTCCCAGAGGAACTTTGCCACTAAGTCAAACTGCCACAGTCCTAGTTAGAAACTGCAGGAGCTTGAATTGGAAATTAAATGGACACTAATGAACTAGAAATGCAACTTACATGACTGGTGGTTTCCCTTTGCAACAGACAAATTCCATTTTTAAGAGTTTAAATCAGTTCCTCTGGATTTTTTACCACTTGGCTCTTCTAAATGAAAAAGTTATCCTGGACACTAAGACTGAGGTCAGTAAGTTTTGGTATCATCTGTGGTGATCATTTTCCCACAACACACCATTTAAACAATAAGTGACAAGGGATCTGATTTCATCAAGTAAAGGCAATAGGACACTTGACAAGTGGGAGAGAAGCAAACACACGAAATTTCTTAGGATTTTACTCTTAACCAAAGGGAACTAATTCACGTATCTGATGTTATTTTCACTATGACCATATTCAAATTATGCCAATGGAAGAAAGTATTAAATATGCATACAAACATAGTTAGATATGTGTATATATCAATTATCTTGGTAAATAATAATAATGACAGTAAGAATATCTAAAAAAACACAATGCACTAGGAAATAATAAGCATAATCCCTTTCATTAAAAAATTTTTCACTCCATGGGGCCAGTAATCCAAGACTGTTTCCATAAGGCTCTGTTGTTTTAACAGCTGTGGCCATGGTATAAAGTTTCCTATTTGGAGCCTGAGCACAATTAAAGTCCCCCTCAACACCTGATGAAATAGGCTCTTATTTACTAATTCATCTCAATAATCATCTGATTTTGAGGAGGTTTGCAGTGCTGTGTCCAGAGGAGTATAGAGATTATCTTGGAATATGCACTCAGGATGCCTTAGATTGCCTATTTATCCCTCCTTAGCTCTTTATGGCAACAGATGCTTTACTCTCCTGCTTGCTTCTGATTTCCATTTAGGATTTGGTTTATGAAATTGTTTAAAGGCCTCAAAGAGATTATGACCACCTAGTGGTAGGCACACTTTAGAGGTTTATATTAAAGACCAGGCAGGAAAAGAGAGAAAGAAGAAAGATTGGGACTAATGAGAGAGAATGACTGCAAACATTGAATTGCTGTTGACTATAGTGGCTCTTAAATTTTTGATTACAATTTTGTCTCAACTTCATTTAAGTAAAAGTATGTACTGGTACCTCATTCTGCATAGGCTTAGATGAGTATCAGTATTCCCATTTCAGGGGAAGAACAGATAGAAACTCACTGACCAATTACTAACACTTAGAATTACAGCACTTAGACATAAATTCTCATAGAAATGACACCTGGGGTTCTGTTCTTAGTTTCAGACTGTGGGCTAAGCCATGAGGACATCCTTACCATGAGGACATCCTTACCATGCTTGTGTGCACTCACTGTGTTGTCCTTCACTTGCTTCTCTCTCTGACACATTTTTGTAGCCAGGGTGAGGACTTCTTTCATTTGACCTTTCATATATTATCTTCAACTTTTTCCCAGGTGTGGTCTCAAGTAACCTTCCTTGTCCCTCTCTTGTGTTCTTCCTGGCTTCCTTCCCAATATCCACTCTTAATCCCTGAAGTCACAACTCCAGGCATGCCAATTTTATACTTGCCATCATTAGTTTCCTTCTACTTTTTGTCCACTAATTGTGAAAAAATTATGTGTCCAAAATTGTGGAAGGGAATTTAAAAGAACAAGAATGCCATGAGGTTTCCTTTGCAAATTTTTCTCTGGAATGATCCCTATGCAGGTAGACTAATAGAAAATCTTTGAATGCATAAAGGATACCAACCTTAGGAAAAATTCAAATTAATTTTCTTTTATTTTGGGACAGAATTGGAGAATCAGTTTCCATTTGTTTTTCCAACAGTCTCACAGACTGTTTCTCATGCACCTTCAGTGATGTGCTTCAGGGTTGTTGTGGTGGTGCATCCCCCACCCTCCCCATCCTTGGACCTACTCCATGATGTAGGAAGCTCCTGATAAACCTTGACTGAACCAGCTGAGTACTGAACCATCCCAGTAGGGCCATGAGGCACTCCCTGGTCATACCAGGAGCTCTTGCATGACAGGGATGGAAACAACTAAACCCAGCAGCTTCCCAAACAAGGTGCAAAACAAAAGATAAGAAATAGTCCTTTGTAGCCTTGGTAAATTAAATTATTTGCCTGAATTGCAGCCTGAGTGGAGTGGCACCACTGTGAATTGCAGCCCTAGTGGAACAGTGCCATTGTGGCTGCACTTTAGGGAACTACAAAAAGCCCAATAGGTACCAACTTGGGTTATGGTCAGGATGGAAACTTACTTATGACCACTGTCAATCATCCCATGACCCTACAAACAGCAGTCCTAACTGAGGCCCTTTGAGTTCTCCTGGGCTGAAGATGGTTGCACCAGCACCTCCCTCTGAGTGTGGCCTCTATCTCAATGATTAAGTCACTGCAATAATTGTAATGAACCCTACTGAATCAGTTTGTAAAAGTTAAAGTATTCAATGATTAAGTGCTGCTAAACCGTTTTGCATCCTTATCTTTTCATCTTTGCAGCCTTATCCCCTTTTCAGTACTTGACTTATGTATAAATAATTCCAGATTGCTTCTGATTTGATCTTCCTTTTTATGCTTTAACCTGTGTAGTAACAGTGAACCTTGCTGTCAAACTCTGTAAAGTCGTGTTTTCACAAATTCCCCCTGCTTTTGTCAATACCTTTGATGGTGTTTCCTTAAGCAGCCAAACAACTAATTTGTGGCAGTTGTAAGAAGAGGTTTCTACCAGGCAGATGTACCTGCTCTGTGACAAACTTTGTGGACCTGCCTTGTGTGGACTGAGCTGTTTTATTTGTCCTCTTCTACCTCTGGCTCCTTGGCTGGCTGCTTTAGCTGATGGATAGAAAACCCATTTGATTAGCCCAGGCTGTGGCATCTCAGCAGATGAGGACTGTGCTCCAGTTTTCTTGCATTGACCATGACACACATGCCAGGTAAAGGTTTGTTTTCTGGGTGAATCCTTACTGGTGCAGTTTTCATTCTTGCTCACAGCAGGAAGATCAAAAAGAAGAATGGGCTGCAGATAGCTGAAGAGAAAGAGGCTCTGGAAATTTATTATGGGTTTGGTTTTTTTCATTGGGAGAAAAAAAAAGGCAGCACCTCTTGGCAAACAATTATATTAGGTACATTTTGCAAGAACTGTTTATGAAAATAAGTTAAAATTATTTTGATTGTTCATATGGAAAGGAAAGGAAGAAAATGTAAGGTGGTTAAAGACAATTATAAAGGATGTGGTTGCAGAAGGTGGCTTGAGAAAGTCTGTTCTGCTACCTCTAATTACAGAACTTGCACCTATACATGTTAACAAAAGGTGGAAAATTAGACGAAAAATATTATAATTTTTGTTCTGTGTATGATTGACTGTGGAACTCACTCCACTAGAAAAGTTTAAAGCTTAATATTAAAACTAGAATCAGTCACACAGATATGAAGAATAGCATGAACAGTAACAACTACATATAGAAAGTTAATAAATGCTGTGCTTAAGCTGCTCAACAATTGTTAGAAACAGAAAGGTGGAGAGTAAACTGCTTATTAGGGAGTTCATACTCCTGAATCACAAATGGTTCATGTCAGTGAGCACTTTGGCCATGGCTCTGGTCTGGGGTCACAGTTTATATTACTACTGTTACACAGACAGCATCACATCGATTGATTTCACTTTAGCTTCCCTGGTAATTTTGTTAAACGCTTGCTGGTTACTGTGACTTTATTCTGTTCAAGAGTTATTCTTTTGAAGTGTTTTTCTTTTCTTTAAAGAAGCAAAATACTCTGAAGTTAATCAGGGACCTCGTGTGCTTTTTTACATGTCACAAGGTCATGTATCTTGGGCTGATGACAGGATTGCAAATGGAGACAAAGTGGTCAGAGGCTGCACTAATCCCTGGCATGAGGGATATGCAGGAGCAGCAAATAAAGCACGGTCTATGTTAAGTGGGTGGGCAAATGCTTTTGAAAAACTCCTCTAAATAGGCTGATTCCTCTTTTCCCTGTGTGTACCTGGCTAACATTGTTTTGTGTTCACCCTGTGTGCTCTGGAGCTCATCCTGGGAGCTTTACCTTCCTGAGAGCCACAGGAAGAGACACACTGTCCGTGTACCTGGATTCAGCTGAACAAATTTAAATAACCCATGCTGCACTCCATCTTTATTAATGCTTGCTCACCCTAAGCCCCACATGTAACTGCTGCTAAGGGAAAGTTTGGGGAAGTCTGCCTTCCACAAAAGCACTTTCGTGATTTACTTTAAAAAATCATGCCAGATATAGATTTATATTTTGTTTGCTTTCCTACTAAATATTTCAGCCCCTCACACTCACACATGCTCCCTCTGCATAAGCCAAATATTTCTCTGTTTGAGCTCTGGTGCCACAGTGATGGGCACAAATAACTATACAGCATGAAATGCAGCAAAACCTTTCAGCAGCAAATAGCTTCAGAAAGGTGGTTTGTGTTCATTGCTTCAGTAGAATGAAATTCAGCATTTCAGTGGAAACAAATAAGCAGTGTCTGGGCAGCACACAGCTTAGAACAGCTTCAATGTAGTTAGAAAAAAAAATAAAGTGAGAAAAAAACTCCCCAAACCATACCCATTTTTATATTCAGGCTCACTGTATATATGGATGTGTGTATGAATGATTTTTAACTTGTCCTATGCAATGAGACAGGTGGTGTTCCCTCCCCTTTTACAGAAATGCAGATGAACATGTTTTAGTTAGTTCTCCTGTAGGAAGGAGGGTGTTCAGGCTTTCAGGAACCCCATGCTTTTGGGGTGCTGAAAATTTGAAAGGAAACAACAAATTTCCTTCCTGACTGTTGGGATCCAAGGCTTTGACCTGAGCCACAAGCAGAGACTGAAACAGAACTATGATAGCCCTGCATGGGACTGGAGAACCCCTGGCTTTTGCTCTGGCCCCAGCCCAGAAGCAGCTTCCAATACAGACATGGGACAGGTGGAATTCGATGAAGACAGGAAAAAAAAAATAAGAGTAATTTCTCAAAGTATTTATTTTACTTGAATGCTTAGACAAAATCCCCTCATACCTCAGGGCACATCCTTTTTTTTTTAACTATTCAGAAACAATTAATAATAGTAGCAATAAGAATAAAAATGTCTAGTTCTTTGCGTGTATACTGAGAGCTGCAAATTTGTAAAATAAGGACTTCTGCTATAGTGTTGGCAATTTAGCCTGATGCTGGCTTAAATTGCCTTAGATGAGGAGCATCTGACCATGGCTCCAATCCTGAGACTGCAGGACAGGCCAGCAACTGGGATAAAAGGGCCTCATGGCACCTGTGTGAGGGGACAGGAAAGGCCCTGCCATCTCTGGTTAAAATTATAGAGTAGCAGGAAAACCTCTTTTTACATGAGGGCACCTGAGACAGCTCTGGCAGGACACATTGGTGCTCGTGTTCCCATGGCTTACAGTGTAGCTGCAGATTTGGGCACTGAAATGGCCCCATCTCTACAGCAGGGAGGTCCCTGCAGGACAGGGCAAATTCCCCACACAGGACGGCCCCATGCTGGGCAGGGGAGCCCGGGGAGGGTGTGAGTGGTGGCAATTGCTTCTTTGGCAAAGGCAACACAGGGCCAGGGCTGCCCTCTTTGTCCAGGGCTGCGGGTGATGCTGCGCAGTCCATGCAGGCAAGGCAGAAACTGGAAACTATCCTCTCCCTCAGGGTCTCCCTGGCAGATCTGTTTTGTCACATTCTTTTCCTTTTAACATCATTTTTCCCTCCCCTCCCCTTGAAGTTTTCCAGTCTTGACCAGCATTTTCAGTGTCACCTCTTCAAATGTCACCTGTGATCCCATTCTTCACCCAGGTTGCCCTGCACCAGATGATTTCTACACACTTTATAAAAAAACAACAGGCAAACCAGCATCACCACCACATCCCTCTGAATCTGGAGCAGTGCATCTGCCCTGGCTGGGGTGAGCTCATGGCAAAGCCCAGCAGAGGCCACATCAGGGACCTTGGGGTGAAGCCATGGGGAGAGGAAGGTGCTGGAAGTGGCTTGGCCTGGGCAGTCTGGGCATTGAGGGGGCTCCAGAAAACTGTGGGTTCTGCCCTGTGCTGGCTGCCCAGCAAAGGACTCTCAGGCTGAGCTGCCAAACAGGGTGGAAACAAGAGCTGTTTAGCAAGTACTTATAAATACCCATATTTATGCATGCAAGCACATGATTATATATTCATATGTATGTGTAGGTATATTTGTATATGCTTATATAGATATATGTTGACACACACACGAGTATGTGTATCCATAAGTGCCTGCCAGGCCCAGCATCCGCCACAGGCAGAAGAGGTGTGGGGGTGAACAGCTCCCTGCACGGGGTGGTGGAGCCAGGTGGTGACACCTGGCACATCGGGCACTCGGGTCACCTCCCTACGGGGCACCGGTGCTGCTCCTCCACGGACACGGACACGGGTGTGGGATCGAGCCCGTGGGATCGGCGAGCGCTGCGAGAGCTGGGTCAGAGCCGGGGAGGGGACTGGGAATACCCCAAACTGCCCAAGCAGGAAGAGATCACTCTCTGCGAAGTGGATCTCACAGACCCCCGCTCAAAATGAAAAAAAAAAAACAACAAACCCACCATAAAAATTAAAACCCCAAAAAATAAATCAGAAGGGTTTTGTAGGGACAGGAATTTTTTTTATCAGCGCACGTATTAAATGAGGGCAATTTGGGTGCTTCAAATATAAGACGAAAATACACCTAATTCCGTCGTCATATAGATATAATATATTTCACTCTCACCACATAAATACAAAACATCCAAATATCCAAAACATTCAGAACAAAAGTTAGTAGCAAGGGCTCAGCACTCGATTCATTCATTATTTTTCGACTAGTTGCCTAGAAACTTGAGACGTAAATAATTTACAATAAAATTACTATTTTCTTTCCATCCAGCTCCTTCTGTCCAGTTCTGATCTATAGTTAATTCTATATTCTACAGCAACCATTCCACTTTTCATAATTTTTTTTCTTTTTTTTTTTGGTTACAGTTTGGTGGCACGTATTTATACAGTTTGTAAACGCCATGTGTTAAAGTTCAAAGAAAGAAAAGAAACTTAAAACCAAAGTAAATATTTTTTTCCCCCAAAGAACTAGCTAAGTACAGCATCCCTTTTCTGGCAAATTCAAGTACCGAAATTGAACAGGAAATATTCGATCCGGAATACTAGAAGGTGAAATACATATGTTCGCGGAGAAAATAGCAGTAAGAATTATAAAAGAAAAAAAAAAAGATTGTTACATAGATGTGTTTTAAAGTACAAAAATAACAATAAAAGTTATGCTTTTTATATTTTATGTTCGTTTTAAATGAAGTGTGAGCGATATACGGGAGGGTTATTTTACGAGGAAGGAAGGCTACAGGGTTTTTTGTGTTTAGATGCACGCTGCAAATATTTGGAAAAATCAAATAGAACAATAAAAATAAGATTTATCATCGCAAAAGATCTAGATACAAATAGAGTTGCGAGTTCCATGATTTATCTGCAGACTTGTTTTTGCAGATAAAGTCCGCGGGACAAACCCGTGGGAATTCAAAGAAAAAAAAAGGAGGGAAAAAAAAAAAGAGAGGGAAGGGGGGGCATTGTGTTATCTCGAAGGGAGAGACAAGTTTATTCAAAATTTCTGCAGCCACTGGTTTCTGTCTCCCCTCTTCGTGACTGTATTTTCAGTCGGTTCCGGCCCTTCCCACATTCAAGATTTACCGTGGAAAACAAAAGTTGCTGGAGGTTTTCCTGACTGGTGCTAAGGGCTCGGTCGGTAACCGGGGGCTGTAGTGCACCGAGTGTGGGGGTAAACGGGGGCCACAGGTGGGAGCCCCAAAACCTTTGTGCTTGGAAATCACTGAGTCTGGGAGACACAACAATAATAAAATAAAAAAAACCAAACCAAAACGGGCATCACCTGGCAGCTCCATCCTCCTCTCTCCGAAATCCTCCTCCCTCGCTCGGGCATTGGCCAAAGCCGACCGAAGGGAGCCCCGTCCGCTCTCGCTCTCCGTCCCTCCCCACCGAACGGAGGGGCTGACACTCCGCTGCCGCCGGGACAGACGGACACACGGACAGACGGACCGCGGGCGGCGGGGCAGGGGGGGCGCTCCCTCCGGCCGCGGTGAGAGGAGGTGCTCGCAGCCCCTCGCCCCGATCCGCGGGCTGCGGACCCCGCTCGGACCCGATCCCGGTCCCGGTCCTGATCCCGGTCCCGATCCTGCTCCCGGTCTCGGTCAGCCCCGCTCGGCCCCCGGGGCTCGGGGCGGCGGGGATTGCGGAGCGGGGCCGCCCGTCCCGTTAAATACCGCCACAAATAGAGACTATAAATATAAATAGGGGGGTGGAGGAGTTTGGGGGGGGGAAGGTACTTAGAGTCAGTCCAGTGCTTTTTTNGGCGGCAGCAGCCCCGGCAGCCCCGGCGGGGACAGCAGCCGGCCTTGCTCCAGCAGCCGCAGGACGCTGCAGGTGGCGGCGGTCTCGGACACCACCGACCGCAGCTCGGAGTCCTTGCCCTGGTCCTTCTTCTGCTTGGTGCGCCGGTTCTGGAACCAGACCTTGACCTGCGGGCCGGGGAGAGAGGCAGGGTCAGCGGGGCGGGAGGGACGGCGGCCCCCGCCCGNTGCGGACCCCGCTCGGACCCGATCCCGGTCCCGGTCCTGATCCCGGTCCCGATCCTGCTCCCGGTCTCGGTCAGCCCCGCTCGGCCCCCGGGGCTCGGGGCGGCGGGGATTGCGGAGCGGGGCCGCCCGTCCCGTTAAATACCGCCACAAATAGAGACTATAAATATAAATAGGGGGGTGGAGGAGTTTGGGGGGGGGAAGGTACTTAGAGTCAGTCCAGTGCTTTTTTCTCAGCGCTCTCTTTATTGTTGGTCCGGGAGTAGGGCTCGAAGGCGGACGAGCTCAGGTAGCGGGCCGACAGTTCCTGCAAGTTGCCCGCCAGCGAGCCGGCCACGGCCAGGGGCGCGGAGGAGAGGCGGCCGGCCACGGAGCCGAGCAGTGCGGGCACCGGCAGCCCGAACAGCCCGTGCCCGGCCCCGGGCGGCGGTNCGGCGACCCCCGCCCGCCAGGTGCCCCGGGGCAGGGAGGATGCGGGGCAGGGAGAGCGGGAGGGCCGGCAGGCACTTGGGAACGGGGAGCGTTTCCAAAACGCACAAAGCGACACTCACAGAACACAACCCCCCCCTCCCATCTCCTGCCTGCTCCAGGTCTCGGAGTGCCCCAGGGCGCGGAAAGGGCGATGCGGGGAGCCCTTAGCTCTGCGTCTTTAACCGGACCTCTCGCACTTTATGCTGTTTTTCTGTACTGTGGGCCTGTAGTTCTCTGAGCGCCGGACGCAGACTTTTCCCCAGCGCTTTATTCTAAGCCGGCTCAGGCGGTGCCCCAGGCACTCCGCGTTCCCCAGCACCGCACGCACCGCGACCGGCCGCGCCAGGCGCTCCCCGCACCGCACCGCACACTGTCCCCGCACGCTGTCCCCGCACACTGTCCCCGCACTGCTGCCCGCTCGGCTCCCGCTGTCCTTCCCGGGGGAAGCCGCAGCAATGCCCTTCTTCCCCCGTATCCCAACCTAGATACTCCCTCTCTCCGCCTCCCAACCTGTTTTAAACAATATTCAACTTTAAAAAGCAATCCTGGAAGTCACTCAAAAAAAAAAAACACAAAGCAAATAACAACAACAAAAAACGCCAAAACCTAAACCAAACCAAAAGCAAAACACAAGAAAAAACACCCGTGGCAGACTCTGTAACCTACGAGCTGTTGCACTTGTCATTACTACCCAGAAATGAAGGAAAAAGCTAATTAACGTGTCAGGGGAATTTACTGTTATATGGTGTTTTGTGGAAATACGAAACTGGCTTTCAGAAGTTTGGACTTTTTAGATGCTTCCCAGCGGTCTCGCACAGTTTTATCCCGCCTGGCCGCCCCCGGCCTTTCTGCCCTGCAGGTTGGAGGGGAGGTTCTACCCCTCGGACGTACAAGGAACTCACAATACGGCCCAAACTTCAGCCCCGTCCCCTGGATCTCTCGCACCCAGGAAAGCTCAGACCGGCCATCTCTAACTCGGTAGCCCCCGGGGGAAGGTGCCGGCTGCCCCTCCGGGTTTGAGCGGCTCTGACGCGCTCGGCCTCTCCTCGCTTCTCCCCGGCCACAGCAGCTTATCTCCGCGGCCGGCCCCGCACAGACCGGGGGGTCACCGAGCCCCGGCGGGGACAGGGCGGGTCCCCGGCCCGGGAGGAGTTTGGCTTCGTGGCCAAGATCCCGCGAACGCCCTCGGGCCGTGTGCGGGGATAGGGGGGACTGCCTTTCCCCGCCGCACAGAGCTGTGAGCCCCTCGCCGGGACGGCTCAGCCGCGAAGCTCCCCCGGCTCCTTCTCTGTGGAGAGCTGCAGCCCCCCACGACCGGACACGCGTGGGCACCCCTGGGACAGCCTCGCCTCCCACGGGCCCGCGGCCCTGCCCGACGGCCCCGGGGGATGTGCGGGGGTCGGGGGGATGCCCGGGCCGGGAGGGGGGTCCCTCGGGGCAGGGCAGGGCAGAACAGAACAGGGCAAGGCAACCGGGGCTCCCCGTCCCTCTGGGGCTACCTGAGTCTCGGAGAGGTTGAGCTGTCGGGCGAGCTCGGTGCGCTCCCGCCCCACGACGTACTGGCAGCGCTGAAACTCCATCTCCAGGCGGTAGAGCTGCTCGGCCGTGAAGGAGGTGCGGGTCCGCTTGGGACGGTCCAGATCAAGCCCCTTAGGCAGAATAATCTCTCGGATTGAACCTTTGGCATCTGCCAAAGAAAGGCGCAGTCAGCTTCATACCCAGTCAACCCTCTTCTCCGTTCCCCCCCACCACCACTTTTCCCCCCACTTTTTATTTTTTTCCGAAGGAAAGAGCCGTCCCCATGGCCTTGAAGACCGAGACCCCAGTCGGGACAGAGCAGAGTTCCTGTGACCGTGGCACTGCACCTGGCCACTATACCCAAGGAGGGAAAAAAACCCAGTACCCACAACAGACAAGGAAGGAGGGGGTGATGGGGCCTAGGGCTCTATAATTAATCCCCTCAGCGCATTTAAAAATATATTGCAGTCACAGTACGGCACTGCGGCATCACCCACGGCCCTTTGGGGAAGCTGGGGAGGGAGACATCATCCAGGCCAGGCTTTGTGCCTGGAGTGCAGGACTGCTCTTTGTTCCCTTTGGGCTCCGAGTTAGGACTTGCTGGTAACTACCATACACACCCCGTCACCCCCAAATATATAAAACCTCCTTATTATTTTTTTTTTACATATAACAAGTTTCCCATGAGGAAAAAAAGAAAAATAGAAAAGGAAAGAAAAAAAGAAAAGCAGGCAGGAGCTTTCTGGGTAGATACAGCGCTACCCCGAGCTGGCTGCCTGCCACCGTGAACGTGGGGACACCTCCAACCCACCCTGCACCGCCGCCGCTGCTTTGGGGTTTTGGCAAAGAGGAGAAGCAAGAGGGCGGGGGGGCGGGGGGGAGGGAAAAATGGAAAAAAAAAAAAAAGAAGCCAAGGCACCAACCAGCCACAGAAACCTCAGTTTTCTGGTAGCCTCAGCTGAAGGAAAGCGGGACAAATCTTATTAACACGACTGTCAAGCTAGAGCCAGATTCAGGTTACCTTAAAGCCTTCCCAACTTTACTTGCCGTAATTTTACCTCCTCGGTATGTTTTAAATCAGAGACAATCACATCATTTTAATCTGACCCCTCTCTGGGTCAGCCGGTGGCACAAGGATTAATTCTG
This sequence comes from Campylorhamphus procurvoides, assembly GCA_013396655.1. Taxonomy (NCBI): domain Eukaryota; kingdom Metazoa; phylum Chordata; class Aves; order Passeriformes; family Dendrocolaptidae; genus Campylorhamphus; species Campylorhamphus procurvoides. Next base: position 975,819 of record WBMV01007818.1, read on the forward strand.
GCTTCCAAGGCCTGCTTCCCACCGATTTTGTTTCGATTCTCTTCTCTTCCTCCTCCCCCAAAACACACCTTAATAAAACTGAAATTTCTTCAGGTAAATCAATTTTAATTTTTTTTTCTTTGGAGGGGTACGAATAGGATGATTTAATTATTTCAGCTCGGAGGAGGGACGAGGGTTGGGGGGGGGAAATTAAACATATAACTATAACTATTAAAAAGTAACGAATAAAAAGCCCTTCATCATTCCTCCATTCATTTTAAGGCTGATGGTTGTTTGGAACCAGCCCTTTCCTCTGGGCTGCCGGGCCCGGAGAGAGGGGGGACAGAGGGAACCCTCTACCCTCCGAAGAGGGCCTTGCTGCCCGCAGCCCGGGCCATTGTGCGGGATGCGCGGGAGCGGAAAGGGAGCGCTCCCGGCCCGCGGGGCAGAACCGCGGCCCCCGAGGGAGCGCTGCCCCCGGAGGGCTCCCCGCGGGGACCGGCACCCCGGGAAAGCTGCGAACCAGGAAAGGAGAAACAAAAAAAAACCCGATAACAACAATAAGCGGGGCTGGCCCGTTGCGGGGCAGGGCCGGGGAGGAACCACCGCGGCTTAACTTTTCCCCGAGATGCCGGCGGAAATTCACCGGGATAAAGCCGGCGGGAGCTCAGCCCGGCCGGGGAGCGGGGTATCTGCCCCGGAGCCGGAGGAAAGGGCCTTCAACCCAGGGCCAGACCAAAGGCAAAGCAACAAAATAAACCCATCTCCCGGGCGTGAGCACAGCTCACCTTCCCCCACCCTCGCCAAACACCTCAAACTCATACCTCTAACTAGGATCCTCCTGCAATAGTCCGGATCAGCCGAACTAGATTTACTTTTATTACAACCTTCCGTAGCTGCAGAGGCAGAAAAAGTCCCTTGCTGATCCTTCAAAAAAGAAGTAGAAATATTTCCTTCAGACCCTTTGCTTTCCTTGCCCTCTTTATGTCCGTTCTTCGAGACCCGGTTAGCTTCAGTCTCTGAACTGCATCTAACGTCCATTTTGTCTTGTTTCCCAAACATGTAGTGCAATAAAAACAAAACAAAAAAAGCCAACAACGATAACAAAAAAATTATAGAAGAGTAGAAGAAGAAGAAGACGAAGTCTATGCTGGATATTGCACGGCTTAGGGTCAGATCGGTGGGGATCTGTAAAGCACCTTGAGTAAGGAAGATCGGGTTTTATCCCACTGGAAAAGCAGCGGCTTCCTCAGTCCCAGCGTCCTAATGTGACTGTCCGGCTTCCCAGAGCGCCCAGTGATCAGGTACTCAACAGTACAACTCTAAAATGATTTAATGTCTGCCTTATTACAGAGACATGTAGTTGTTAGACACACAGAGGGACGCGCACTCGCTGTTTCAATTGATTACGGGTAATTTTGCAGCCTCCACATTTAGGTTACCTCATGAATACACTAAATTGTTTGGATAATATATCAGATCGTAATGGATGGTTTGTGTGCTTGTCCCCAATCAAGTAGAGTTTAGCCAGTGAATAAACTGAAATGATTGGTCTTGCTTTCAGGAAACACACAATCAAAAGACTGAGACTTCCAGAAAAAAAAAAAAAAAAGGAGAGAGGAAAAAAAGGGTGGGGGAGAGGGGAAAAAAAAACTTTTGACAAGATTCACCCTGAATTGTTAGCACCATTAGCAGCCATTATTAACTTTCTTCAGTCTGCCTTTGACCTCCCGATTATATAGTGGCTTTCTCCAAAGCACGCCAAATAAATCTGAATAAAGCTGCTAGGAAGGGCTGGAAAAATGCAGTTGCAGGGGGGGTGAAGAAAAAGCCAAAAAAAAAAAAGCCCCCTGAATTCTAAACAAACAAACAGATCCCCAGCACGCACACCCACGAAAAGTTCTTCCTTCAAGCAGATCTCTCCAAGGAAGCAGGTTATCTTGGCCAGCAGAAATCCTCGTTAACACATCTCCCCACAGACAGCCATCTTAAACTCCTACCTCTCCTTATTTCAGTCCCGATACTTGCTTTTTGTGCTTCTCCCTCTGTGTGTGTGTGTATGTGTGCGTGCATGTGTGTCTGCTAATTCTGCACCTTCGCAAACACTGAACCTATTCGCAGAGCCTGCTCATTGAAGAAAAAAAAAAAAGCCAGCTTTGTGTGCAGTGGATCCAGGAGGGGGGAGAAAGGGAGGGGGAGGGGGAGGAAGAGGGAGAGCGAGAGAGAGGGGGGGGG